>CM021729.1:68384977-68413472 GCA_011074415.1 Stictonetta naevosa | reverse complement strand
CATTAGAAAATTTGTCCTTTTTAGAAATTAATTCTCCAAGATATTAGAAAATAAAATGTGTTATCACTTTTTCAGTAAATGCAGCTCTGAAAGGCTTCTCTGCTTGGCTGTTCACATGCATCTTGCAGGAGCTTATTGCCCTTCCTGTAACTGCAGCTGGCTGAGGGACAGGGCAGTTGTGCTGGGAACTCGACGTACGTGATCCCTCTCCGCCCAGGCATGAGCTTTGTTTCCTCTTGGATAGTTCAGCACCTGCAACTTTTCCGCGCTCCTATACAGATACCAACCAGATCGCTATCTTCCCCCAGCGTTCTTCATACAGCTGCCTATCATCTGACCTACGGGCTGACTTTCCAGTGTAACAGGCTTAGTGCTTCTGTGTGTTGTTTGTCAAAGCGTGGAGGAAAAAGCCAAACGGAGGGTTACCATCCTGAGCTCTGCCTGGCCGGGGTTAGGCTTCCTTTCCCCGGGGATTCTGATGTTACTTGGATTACTGCTGGATTAATGCACTCATCCAGCTCAAAGGCAAAGGAGACTGAGGATATCTGGTCTGACTTCCATGTTGCTCTGTCGCATCCAGTTACTCCTCTGCTGAGGGGGAGAATTATACTTATGCTGAGGTACCTGTATTCAAAAAAAAGTTTTTAAAAAAGAGAGAGAGAGATCTCAGCTTTACTTGAGGACTTCAGTGGAATACCTCCTTTTCTGGACATTTTATTTCTGTGATTCTTTGCCTCAACACTTACCTCTCTAGGACATGTAGCCTCATGTTATTTTTCTGTTCACCAAATTAAAGAATCCTCCAGGACAGCTGTTTTCCTCCTGCATCAATACTCTCTGTTGATACTTGAGGCACCTGTTTATCTTCTCCCTGACAAGCCACTATCACCCTGAGCAGAGCTCAGGAACGCTGCTGAGTTTCTGGGGCAGACAAATTCTCTCTTCCACTAATCTCCGGCCAATGCGTGGGTGAGCTGTGGGCACAAGTTCAGCATGCGGGCACAGACTCTCGCCCGCCTGCAGCTGCTGACACAGCCTCACACTCCTGCAGCTCAGCTGACCCCCACTTCATCCATCACCCACCTCCACCAGCACACAAAAGAGTTTTGGTGACCTTTGCATCTGCACACACAACTGACAGGTGCTGAGTCTAACATATGCCATATATAAGAGCAAAACCACTTATCCACTGTGTTTTTATCTTTCCTTGTCTGTCCTTGTGGCCCTTCCCAGACCTGAGTATTGCTGACGTGGAATTTTGCATTTCATATTCCCCTAATGTCTAGGAAATTTTTAATTATTGATCACTGCTGAGCTTCTGTTCTGCTATTCCAAGAAAAAATCAAAGTCGCTTTAAAGCTTTGTCTTGCCCAGCAAATGGTATGAATCCCTCCCAGCAAACAGGTTTTAAACACAACAGTATTACGGATTCTAGCTTCACTGTATTTATAGGCACTGTTAAAACTTCAAGTGATAAGCCTCGAGACGAAACCCATGCTTTGTGGATAAATAGTTGAACTCACATTTGTCTGTTATTCATTTCACTTGGCTTTGCCTCCAGTCCTCGTCTCTTCCAGACAGTCAACAAGTGCCAGCCAATATCCAGCTGTTACCTAATTACAAATAATAAAACCGTCTCTTAGCACAAAAATGCTAATACTCCACTGACCTGACTGAACCTGAATTCCTTGCTGCCAGCCATGAAACACAATGGAAAGGCCGAATACAGACCTCCCGAATTATGCCCCTTGGCGCTGCGCAAGCTTTCACAGGGCCGAGCCCAACCAAGCGTTACCTGAGCAGGGTGATGGGCACGCTGCTGGGGAAGGAAGTCTCCTTGCAGGGCCGGGGCAGGGGACTGGCACTCAGGCGGCCTTCCACCCTTCCATCCAGTGCTCCGTTCCTCTTCCTGCGTTAAGAAGCTCTTACGCTGCAAAGTCCAATACCTCTCAAGACGTAGTGAGTTTCATCTGCTATTTGACTGACCTGGCATTACGTCTAGCCGGTGTACCCCTCTCCTGTTCATTATTATTTTTTTTCAGATGTTGCCAGACAAAGAAATAATCTCTTCAGGGAATAATGAGAGGAACTGAAAAGAATATTCAGCCCAAGGTAACCACTCCATCACTTCAAATTGCATTGAAGACAAGGAAAGCAGCTTTTAATGGTGTCAGAACACAGCTATGATTAACAAAGCACCTGAAGCGAGTACTTAAAGAATCAATCGAAAATGGCAGCTTTACAAGTCGATGGCTCACCTATGGGCCAAATGAAAGAAAAGGATGCGGTCTCCACTAATATCAGAGCAGTTTTCATAATACGTTTCTTTTTCAATCGATAACCCCACTCTCAAACTTTCAAATGCTCAGACTTCAGACATTTGTCTGAATAAACCTGGTACTAGCTGGAAGCTTATTTTACTCCCTGGACATCCTGCTCCTCTGAGATTTAGAAACAAGAGACCACCTCTTCACCTCCTCATTACCTTCTGTGACATGCGGAGAGCAAAACTCACATCCGTACCGGAGAGAAACTGCACAGGCTACTTGTCATGAAATTACTTGTCTTCTTCATGATGGCACTGTACTAAAACCTGTTAGTGCTTCCAGGTGGGAATAGAAGATGGGGGGTGGAGGGGTTGTTGGCTAAAGAGAAGAAGGCCTGCCAAACAGCGAAGAAGCCAACATTTTATTTTCCAATTGAACTTTGATAAACCCTGGTCATACAGAAGTCTCTGCTTTGAGGACATAATAGAAGTAAATGTTGCTAGCCTGAATTGAGGCCACTTACATGAAAATGAACAAACAAACAAACTGGAAAACTCCTAGTAAACTCTATTAACAAGATTGTTCTCAATAAAATGTATATGTATGTTAAATATATATATATATGATTTATAGGATACTTACACAACACAGAACTCAAGTTTTACGTATGACTTTTCCTACTTGCTTTTAGCTCTATAATCAGTGCTGATATCTACTTCACTCGTCCTCATCTCCTTTTGCCATAACACCAGCTCCCTTCCCTGGGCCTGATCCTGATCCGCACCTAGGGCCGGTGCCCTGGCTCATCTCCAGATCACCTCCATCCCCAGATAGGTGCCTGATGCCCGGGTCTGGGGCTGCCCCTGGCTACCCCCTGCTGCTCTGCTTCGTGGCTGGCCCTTGCAGTGCCTTGACACACTTTGAACTGAAGCTAAATCTGCTTTAGAGATACGAATCCTAAGTGCAAATGCAGTTTCTGCTGTAGTAGTCTCCTTTTAGATTGCCCATGAGGAGCTGAAATCTTTCAGGAGGGAGGACCAGCGCTGTCTCAGCAGTGGTGAATCTCCCCACACATCGCGAATGAGGAAGGGACATGCTAAACGAGGAGTCTGCCAGCCAGCCAGCTCTCACAGACGGGACAAATGTCAAGGTGCTCTAAGAGCAGGATGCCCTCTAGAGCATGTGGGCTGCTACAGGCGTTTGATTCAGATCAACAGCGTCACTTCGAGACGGCAGGCATCCCTCACTGACCATGTGAGTAAATACGGAGCGTAAGATTGAAGTTAAAACGTCACTGAATGGTGGACATGTACCTGGGGTTTCTACACGTCAGCCACATCGTGCTGCTGCACCAGTTGGTTCTGGAGCTTGCTTATCAGCACCAGGTTTTGTTTCAGCCGAGTTCATGGCCTCTGCTATTGCAGCTGTCAGGTGCAGATAGTCTCCCTGCCCAGCTGACACAACGGAGTTGAAGCAGAGATCACATCCAGACCTTGAAAACCTCACAGAAACCAGCGAGGTGGACTGGCTCATCAGCTCCCTGTATGGCAAGCCAACTCACCCACCACCTTCTGTGGCTGTGAACAGGGCTGATAAGAATTGCCCTCTCCACAGAGGATTTTGCACATCCATCCATTTTCTTGCAATTTCCAATGGAGAAAAGTCAGTGAGACAAAGTGACATGAAAGTCTCCATCTTGGGAACTGTCCAGTTGGCTTCAACAAAGGTTTTACCTAGAGCTTGGTTGGAAGAGACAAGGATCTATATGACATGGCAAAACAAGATCTTGGTTTTCAGAGAGCACAATGGCTTTTGTGTGTGAACTTTGCTCCAGCATCTTCTCCAAAAAAATGTTGTCTGAAAGGCAGGGAACAGCAGCCAGAAATTGCAAGCCAGATCTGTCCTATGCACTTGCCATAAATTCATTATCTCTTATTAAAATCTTAGCTTCTTCATCCTTGACTGTGCTCTTAGGAGGAGGGCTATTTTCATTTTTCTTTCTCTAAATATTTATTATGGTTCAGTTTAAAGGATCTGTAAAAGCACTATGACAAGTTTAGCTTGACTGTGCCTTAAAAATGAGTACTCACCTGTCCGGAGGACTAAATGATATATTGTCTCCAGTGCAAGGTTTCTTCACTGCAGCCACAGAGCCCCAAAGTCAACATAACTCACCACTAATTTTGTGTTTCTGTCTTGAATATCTACTCAGGTATTTATATTTTATTTCACCACAAGATTCCTTATTTCCTACAGGCTTCCCATGTCACACTTCCCACATTTCCTGGTGCAAACACAGCACACACATGCACTCTTTCTGCAGGTGTTTTCCCCTCACCTGGAGGAGCACCAACATCATAAGCATTCCTCTTCTAGCTTCCCAGCCATATCCAGTGGCAAAGCTCCCCAGTATCTCCCCAGTGCTACTTCCCAGTGGCCACCAATGTTGGCTGTTAGCAAAGATGCAGACAGGCCGTGCCAAGGTTGCCACTGCTCCCCAGGACAGACAGCAGAAGATGCTCATCATCATCATAGGCTGGGTTCATCTGACGGCCTACTGCTGACTTCTTCCCCCACGCTCACTGCTGCACACACAGCTGGTGGAGACTACCTCTCTCTTGCCAATGACCTTGTTCTCTGAAGCATGGTGCTGCAGATTATACTAGCGTATATTACAACGCTGTGATGTATATGCTGGAGCATATTCCATAGCTGACTTGTTAACACTGGACATCTTTAAAAGACCTCAGGCTGATGAACATGCAGGCTGAGAAGCATCTCTTTGTAAAGATGACAAATTCTTGTATATTAACTGTTTTAATTAAACAAAGCAATCATTTTTAGTCCAGCTGTGTCATGCCAGAGCAGAAGGAATTAACAGACAAACTTTTCTAAGTCTGAGAGCGTGTGGAAGGAATCCTGCCAGTACGGCTGGGTTCTCCCTTTGCTTGAGGGGATTTGAGCCCTTATTCTGCCCAGGGAAGTGGTTGAGTCACCACCCCTGGAGGTCTTGAAAAGACGTTTAGATGTAGAGCTTAGGGATATGGTTTAGTGGAGGACTTGTTAGTGTTAGGTCAGAGGTTGGACGCAGTGATCTTGGAGGTCTCTTCCAACCTAGGTGATTCTGTGATTCCGTGCAGTATGTCTACCAGTACCTCCCACGTGGATAGTTAAGACGGATTTAATAGCGTCTGCACCACGTCGATCTGCTTTAAAAAACAACAGTAAGAAGATGAAGGAAAAGCACCCATGACAACCTGGTTAGGCTCCAGATTTACCTGAGAGGCTTGACAGATCTCAGCATCCCAGGCCAGCCACCACTGCTGGTGGCTAATGCCCACGAGGTGGAGCTCCAAACATTACGATGAGCCCTGTTAGGACACTACGTCCTGCACGACACCCGTTTATTGCTCTTTCCTGGCACAGGACTGCTGAACTCCGGCTCAGTATTCCATTTTTCTTATGAAATGAGTGCTTATTTAAAGAGTCACCTTGTGATTTTTCTTTTCCGTCTGCTTCTCTGACTTTATCTTATAGCTGTTTGCTCTCTTGTTCAATCACAGAACCTCTTAGTACGAAAGAAAAGAACAAGTTTTCTTACTAGGAAAATAGGGCATACTTATGAACAAAACGTGTTAGGTCAGCTCCACTTGACTCTCACATTGAGAGCCCCGGGTGGCAGAGATTATAAGCACGGTCAGGTGGTAGATAATGGCAGTTAATGGCAATTGACAGGGGCAGAACCATGTTTAAGAATTCTAAGTGTTTCACCGAAATTTTTGAAGTGGGTTCAACTAGCCTTTTTTTCTGTAACTGTGGGAGGAATTTAAAAAGTCTTTCCTTCAGTTCTGGCACAAAGAGGTCATGGTAACTTTAGAAGAGAGGGAAAAAAAATAGCAATTAGGGTAATCTTAACCACCCTTAAAAGGGACTGTTTGTTCAGGAGACTTTTGCTTGTTCTTCTCATATGGTCAAGAGAAGCACTTCTGGTGTCACCTGAGGCAAGCAAAAAAGGTATCTTTCTTACTGACAATTACATAAAAAATCAAGTGTTTTCGAGAGCAGTATTACGAGTGCTCTCTACCCCCGTTCAGCCTTTAAGACTCAGCCCTGCCTGAGTCAGATGCGCTACCTGCGATTTGTTTTCTTACTGCCAGCCAGGCCTGGCAGAGGGGCTTTGAGAGCAGCTCAGTCTGGACAGGGGTCTGTGTCCGCACACTGAGCCCAGACCCAGGGGAGTTTGGGCTCAGATGCTCCACCCCAACAGGCTCTACCCCGAACAGCAGCATTTTAGTAGCAACATACTTCTCGGCAAGCCACCAGGGAAGCACGATCCTCAACTCTTAGCTCACTGCTTTTTCCTGCTGGTAACTAGAGATAGTGTCGAAGTAGGAGCTAGTTTGACTGGAGCTCCTTTGCAATGCAGTGGGAAAACGCTGTCCTGCACAGCACCAGCACCCGAACACACACAGACCCCGCTCCTGGGCACGGGGATAGACGGGGCTCATGCCAGGGACGTGTCGAAGCAGGACCTCTGCTTGTTGGGCTCACCGCCCACTTAGAAGTGCCTAAATTCCTCCGCTGCTCTTTGGGCCGGAGTGATGATTTTCCTATTGCTTCTTGATGAGTGACTCCTTCAGCTAAAACAGGAACTGTGTTTTCGTCATCTGGCTTTGACCTCCCGTTATGAGAGCAGTGACTCACTGATGGAAAGCGGAGCTCTAGTACATGGTGCTTCAGCGTTTTCATCAGGGTGACATCCCCATCAGAGCTCGTTAATTTGGGTGCTAATTTGCTTCCGTTTTCAATGGATGAGAAGCATTAAAATTTACTGCAGCCTCTGCAGAAGGGCAGGCTTTGCCCTCTGGACGAGACCTTTCCCACCCCAGCTCCTTGTCCCACCTGATGACCTCCTCTTCCTGACCGGTGCCTCAGCTCTCAGTCCTGCCTCATGGCCCAGACAGCCTCCCTGCCCACCAGTTACCCCAAATCCAGTCATCTCTCATGGTGGACATTTGGACTCCGTCATCCCTGACCCCAGTGTCTTTGCTCTCGGGTTTGGCTCGTAGCTGCAGAATCGTACCTGGCAGATCCCGTTGAAGCCCACCGGCTGCATGGGTGTACTCCTGCACTGCTGGGCCTCAGAGACCAGCTTCGTCCGTTGCTGGACCTTGGTGCACTGCGTTTTGCTGGACACCCACGTGGAGCTCTTGTGGTTGTACTCATCAGAAGATGTTCAGGTAGCCTTGCAGAGAAAGCTTACCCAGTACAGCAGCTGTCAGATCGAGTGTTTCATGAAGCAAAGCACTGGAAACTTGTTTCTCTGACCTCCTGGCGTTACCAAGGGCATGACCACAAAACTTACCTAAGAGCTTAAAAAACACCACTGAAACTCAGTCCAGTCAGAAATCAAATAGAGACGGCAAAACATGAAAGCAAGAGCACAAAAATCCCTGTATCTCTTACACTTACGCTTGTATCCTGCGTTACATAAGGTATGTACCTCAAGATTAAGACAGACCAAACATTTTCTAATTAAGCAGCTACACTGTGTGTTGATAACAGAAAAAAAAAAAAAAAATCCCTTGAATGTCAGTACCGGTAAGCGACTTCTCAGTAACGCAGGTGACCACACACAGGTGAGGTCAGGAGGCAGACAAGCATCTTTTCCCGCTGCTGACTACGAATGAAGCCGAGGACGGAGACCTGCAGCCGTGATGGAGATTTCATGCCCGCGAGTACAGCCGAGGGTGTTGTTGGGTGAGCTGGGCAAGCAGCACCAGGGGCGGCGAGGGCTCGACCCCTCTCCACTGCAGGGCCGAGCCTCCCCCGAGGTGGTCCATTCATGGAGCAGGTTGTTGCAGTTATATATTTATGTGCAGTTATATATTTATGTGCAGTTATATATTCACGGGCAGGGGCCAGGGGCTGTTGCAGGCCCTCCTGCTGCTCAGCCTGTGCATCGGGACCCCCAGATGTGTTCCTCTTGGGTGCCTGCTCTTCGGGGGGGGGGTCTTTGCTTATTGCTTTGAATTAGCTTGTGTTTTGCCAGGAGGGCTTGTACTCTGGTCTGGGAACTTCTCAGTGCCAAGTCCCAGGGTTTCTGGCCAACATCGGACACCTCCCTCTAGACCAGGATTAAGTGGCTCTGCTCCCAAATGGCAGGGTTTGCAGATAAACCCTCCCCGTGATTTTCTGCTCAGCATGATGACTCTGAGACGTCTCACCTCCCTGCCCTGATTCTCCTCCCGTGTCTCATCCAGAGCTGTGATTTTGTCTGATTTCTGCCTTGGGAACTGGCTGATTAAGAGTAAGCATGTCAACATGCATATTCCTAGGATCCAGCCCTAATTAGTCCAATTTCTAGCTACCTTGTTTTCACACGGATTTTTCCTCCTACTAGCTAAGAACAAAGCCAATCCCTATTTTCCCTACAGAAAGTAGGCAGCACAACCCTCTGGAAAAAGATATATATTTTTTTTCCTGACATGCTTTTTTTTTTTTTTCTTGGCATAGTTTTTTGAAGAACGTGTTCACTGTGATATTCATGCCATGTCACTGCTGATCTCCAACCTAAAGGTGAGCTGCTACAGACCTGTTAATGCCAATTCACAGACCAATGACTGGGTCTTGCTGTGGAAACAAACTCTCATGCATTTTCTATAAAACAGTGGCTATCAATTTTCTGGTTGTTTGTTCCTGGTTGTTTGCAGTTGGTTTTCATAATGGCATTTTTTTACTTTACTCCATAAAGTAAAAAACAAACAAACAAAAAAACAACAACAAAAAGGTAAACCTTAAACTCCTGACTATCCTTACTTTTGAACCTGTTTTAAATATACCAACATTAAGTTTTGAGAAAATAATAATAGTTGAAGAGACTACCTGGTCAGGAAGAACAGACTACAGGGCTGAGGTAAGAAGTCATTAGTACCACCTTCAAACCTGACATATTAGTCAATTAAACAAAAGTTTTGATCCTATAAAAGGAAGTGTTTACTTTGTGTGTCAAGACAACCAGGGACAAAACCTTTTGCCAATTGTAAAATCCTGCTTGCAGGATGAACACGCTGTGAATGTAACAGAGTAGTTCCTTCGTACCCCATTATCCGATCAAAATTTTCCCCTTTCTCATGCAAATACAGATTTATTCTAACTGCCATTCCAAACTGTTAAACGATCTGAAAACCCAGCACAACTATAAACTGCCAAAAAAAAAAAAAAAAAAAAAAAAAGCCTCTAAGAACCCAGCCTGCAAGTTTACGTACGTTTTACTATAATGTGACACGGGAACTTTAAAGAGCATGTTCTTAGACATGGATTAGTGCAGCTGAAGGAACAGGGAAAAAAGCTTCAGCTGTCTGGAGACTTGTTGGTCTTAGAGAGTTATGGATGAATTAAACAGGTTATGACAGTCCTGCACCGGTGGAAGTCAGGAAGAACAGTTCATGCAGCTAATGGCAAGAAGACTGTCATCCTCAATGCAAGGCCACGCTTTAATTAGGAACAAAATATCTCAAAGAGCTGAGGAAAAACAAGCAATGCTACAGAGAAATCCTTTCCAAAGGTCACAAGGAAGTGGAAAAATTAAATATATATATATTGTAATTCTTCACAGTAATATTGCATTTTTAGCTATTTGACTGATGGCAGAATTGGCACTACTGTTGAACTTGCATGATGTAATTATTACATCAATAGATAAGATGATTTGGTAAATAAAATGAGCAAGAGGTTTTCATGTTATTGCTACTTTACCATAGACTATTTCAAGCTTTTATTGAGTAGTGATAATCAACCTTTACTTGTTTAATAAATTCTTATCCCAAAGTGTTGATTTTTATCAAAATTACCTTCTCAGTAAAGGGTGTAATTTTCTAGTGCTAAAATGAAGGATGTTCTCAATACTGGTAATTGTCCAATTATTTAGTACAATTTTTACATTTTAACAAGCTCAGTGAGTTTCAAGGCAGGCTGAACACACTGTGTGGTTTATAAGCATGCTAAATAGGAAGGCACCTGCCAGCCGTTTAATTTTACTTGGTCTTCTTGTTAACCAGGAAAATAAGAGTTGAGCACATTTTATCTTGCCGGCTGTAAAAAAGACATCACTGTTTTCACGCACCGCAACACAAAACAAACGTTATTCAAGTCACTTTCCACTCAGAAACCACGATAGCTATTAAGTGCTGATTACAACGCTGGATGAAACCCAACGAAAGCAGCCCTGCGTGGCTCAGCAGGAGCAGCCACCACCACCACCACGGTCCCACAGGGCTGGGCAAAGCCCAGGTGGGCGCGCAGCACACCCTGCCTGGGCAAACCGCTGGATGCAAGGAGCAGGACGGGGAGAGGCAATGCTCGGCTCTTGTGCAGTGCAGAAGAAAAGGGACAGTGCTCAGCGCTGGGGGGACCCCGGGAGACCCCCCTCTCCTTTCAAACCCACAGCCTGGTCTCACAGGAGCAGAGAAGCAACACAGGCTCTGTGGAGGGAAGGGCTCTGACCACAAGTCCAAATAGCACGAGAGCTCCGTGTTGCCCAGGTTACTCAGGATTAACGGCGTGCTGACTGCAGAACGAAAACCCTAACGAGCCTGAAAATAAAGCATGAAGTGATCCTAATCTAAATACACAAGGTGGTGGTAGGGCCATCCGTGCCTGGGAAGTCTGGTCTTCTTCCGGAGAGGAAGAAGATGGGCACCCTGCCCACAGCGTGGGCACTGCCGCTACATCCGCTGGTCACGGGAACAGCAGCAAAGGAGAGGACCCGGATGGCAAGGGACGTGTTTTAGGGTTTGCAGCTGAGTGAGAAATGAACAGCCGTTCAAGATGCACGCTGTCCTCGACTGCCATGCCGCTGTGAAAATATTACACCTGTGCCAGGCTGCGGTTAGGCAATACGAGGTTGTACCTGACAGCCGCTGTCACCAGACAGACTGGCTGAACCTCAGCACAGAGGTGAAACGCAGATTTTGCTCCGTGATTTGTACCACCAGTAATTCAGACAGTCACCCCCCCCCCCCCCCCCACCGAGCAGCAAGAAACAAGTGTTGCCTGACAATATTATTGATTTTCTTATTTTGCGAGAATCACCAAATAAGCACTAGAGGGCAAGGTTGGAAGAGAGCTAAAAACAACCAGATTTGGACTGCAGTAAAACACTTGTCATACTAATGAAATTTCCTTTTGATAAATTAATGTAAATCGGGCTTGGAGGGAACACTCTCATTTTAAAGTTGGCTGAAAGGCCATAAACAGAATTATAAGTGACAATATAGCAAACCGGGGAGGGTTTCTTCAATATGATAGCAAAGGTGTAGGTGTCAGGACTTGTTCCGTTTAACGTCCTCGTTAATGATGAAGAGGAAGAATCAAATGGTGTGTAATGAGGTTTGATACCTGGGAGGATTAGTAAGCACCGGTGAGAGCTGCAAATTTATGTGGAGGAGCAGACGTCGGAATCATGGGCAGAAAAGAACAAAAGCCACAAAGCACGTGTGCGGGAAATGAACCTAATAAAGAGAAACACGAGAAAACCAAAGCCAGGGGAAACGTCACTTGGGCAAGGGCACAGCGAGGTCAGCAGCAGGCGGGCAGCACCCCGGGCACCCCGCCACCACCGCCGCATCCGTCCCTCGCATCCCCGCTGCTGCCGGAGTGCGCAGAGGAGCGCTGGGGGCGGGAGGGAAGGACGCACAGCCTGGTCCTGGGGGAAGCCTGGCACTTCTGCAGCTGGGCTGCTGCCGCGGCTTGGCACAGCCCGGGCTGCCACTGACATCAGAGCAGGCGTAGGAAGGCGAAGTGCAGCCTGGAGGGCTGAAATCACAGCCTCGGCTGCCAGCCTAGCAAAATGCAGTGTGGCTCCCTCCAGATGATTTGGGCTGTGCCGTGCATGGAAATTCCTATGTTCCAGAAAGCAAGAGCAATTTCAGTGAATCCTAATTAAGGCAAAACCCTGTAAAATCTCATGCAGTCAATGAGAGGGTAATAATGCAACATTAATGCCTACTTGAAAGTAATCAGCCTTACGCAGGTTAGGCTTATAATACGTCTGAGCTCAGAAAGGTGGAGCCATATGGGATGGAAGGGGAATTTCTAAGCAATTACAGGTGCTTAGAGTCTGACTGTATAGCTCCAGTAGTGCAAAAGGCATAGTAAATGCCTTCAGATGCCTTGCGAGCATTGCCGTAGCTGCTGTTAAAAAACAGGGCATGTTAAATCCTTCGAGGAGCTGTGGATTTCAGCTAAGATGTATTTCCTCTCTGTGTGCTGCAGCACACCCAGCCATCCTGCAGCTCTCCCTCACAGCCCTGTAAAACCCTGCTGGAAGAGTGGTTTTGAAAACGCCACCGAGCAGCACCCACAAACATGCAGGACTGCCCTGGGAAGAGCAGACTGCAGGCACAGAGCATCCGAGACATCATGGGCAATTTTCTGGTTCAGCAGGGCCAGAATTTGAGCTGAAATGAGAATTAGATGTTGTTATCCCATTTTATTAGTGTTATCCCCCTTGTAAAAAAAAAAAAAACAAAGAAAAAAAAATCTAGGCAAATTCAGTAATTTCTTCCTGACAGCATTATTAGATAATCAGGGTGTCTCACAAGTTCATTTTTCGTATGTCCACCTAAATTGACTCAGCTCTTAATTTCAGCGGGGTCATAGCAGTACAGCAATGTGAAAGGAGTACCTTAGCAGGTATTCCTCATGCCCATTCACCTGCAAAAAGACATAAAATTCTTAGAATCTCAGAAAAGAAGGCAGAAAACCCACGGGGAACTCTTTAAGTCAACAAGAAACATGCAGAAATGAAACTGAAGCCTGTAGAAAGTAATCCACTGATGTTCACAGGAAAAAATAGGCAAAGCATCCCACTGATTTCTGACACCCATATCTTCCCTTCACCCTTCATCTTGCTGCATTTTGCTTCTGACTGCAACCCACTTGACGAGGGACTGTGCTGTGCTACATATCTGCCAGCTGCCTCACGCAATACAGCTTTATCTGCATCACACTATTTATCCTGATGAAGCCAGAGTGTTGTTAAGCACAGGAAATAACTGCCATGGAATCACATATTAGCTAAACCTACAAACATCACAGACACATCATAATCTGGTTGAGGGGCTTCTAAGCGACCCGTTTGTTGACAATAATAGCTAGAGCATGTTAAGAATAACCCAGAATCGGAAGTTTTTTGAGCAGTGGTCACACAGATGGCACAGCAAAGTATTAAGCATGAGATGTGTGTGAAGATGACTCAGCCTTCCCCTCTTGCAGGGTAAACAAAAGGTGATCGTGGCTCTCCTGCGTTACTTTTCCAGCTAGTTGAAGTGCTAGTAGTGCTCATCTTTCTCCTGGCCATCTGCAGACTTGAAAAAATTAAAACCTAAGACGGCTGGTAGAAAAAGGGAGCTGCAGCGCTCTGCTCTCCAGGTGATGTCTAAAATCAAGTGTAAAGCACTGTCCCTGAAGGAAAACCAGTGCCACCCGTGAGAGAAGTTAGTGAAGTTAGAAGTTAGCTTGAGTTTATAAAGTTTGTATTGTTTTATGTATAGATACACGTACGTTTATGTATGATCCAACGATTCTAGAGGAAAACGGCCACTATCACAGCTAATTACCCTCAGGGTGGGTAGCTGGGTAGTTCTCTTTCACTTCTCACAGTTCTTGGCTAATTTGTAGCTGTCCAGTTCTAAGGATGCCCTTATTTCAGGCTGGTTACCATCTGGTATCTGCTTTGGTACCCACGAGGGTCTTGCTCTGGAATCAACAAATTCCCACGTTATGGGACCTGCAAAGCTTCCACTTCACGTTTCACAGGTTATCCAAGCTTTTCCAGGTTCTTGTACTTCAAGTGATTAGTGCCACAGAGGTAGCCTCTAAAGGAAAATTTACCTTACATCAGCTGCTGGGGGCTTGAGGTCAAGGAGGATTCTTCCCTGAAGTGAAAAGATGGTTCTTATTTAAAGTTATGAAGCCTAACAGTTTGTGAACTCTTTTCCTTGATTTGGTTCTTCGAACAGACTGCGTGACAACAGTACTGCCTAATGAAAATGAGGAGTATGGACAGATCAGCTCCATTCGTGACTCTGGAAAGGACAAGCTGATCGGTCCCTGTGGGGAGACAGGGAGAGCTGAACGTCAGGGTTTTTTTTATGTGCAAGGTGCAATGCAGTAAATTAAATCTCTTCTTCATGCACTTCCACCCACACAGAGAAACTAATTGTGTGACTCTGCATGCTGCAGAAGTAAGCAAATAGAAGATATTTGCAGGCTGAGCATCATCCTTGCGTTAACAGAAAAATAATTATGCTCATATTAGTGCATTAGTGGGGTTTGAAAAAAAAATCCCAAGGCATTTAGGCACCCAGGTGCCATTGAAAGGTGAAGGAAGTTGGGCCCCTGCTTCCTTGTGTCTGCTTTTAAAGTTTAAGCCATGACACACTCCTCCATCAACACACTTTTGAAGAACAGTGTGTTGTGGTCATGCTTCAGATAGGTGTGTATAGGCCTTCTGAACACAGCAACATGTAAAGCTGACACACCTGCCCTTAGCCTCGCTGAGAGAAGTAAAGAGCGAGCATCTCTAAAGGTAAGGAAATGTTGATGAGTGTTCCTGAAAACGGGTAATGACTTAGACTCTCGGTTGATATGAAATTACAGGCATGAAATCAAGGAACTGAGATGAGTAACAGAAACTGCAGAGCTGACAAAACCCAAGTATCTGGAAATGCTGTCCTTTGGATTTTATAATTGGAATTCTGGGAGGAAAGGGAGACATGAGAGATCAAGAAAGCAATGGATTTTGTTACAAAACAAACCAAATCTGACTCATCAGCATGAGCAGCAGAAAGATCTGTATAATTTGTCCTTTTAAGCCAGGGTAATGCAATTGAAAATTGCTTGAATAAAGAGAACAGAAAAGCACAAAATTCACTCTTTCTTGTCTGGGTCTGTTTTCAATCTCCCATCTCTTTCTTTTCTCTTCCTTTCCTCTGCTGTGGGATAACACCTGACTCAAGTTATTTTCAGATGGCTTCATTTCTCATGGACATGAGAACATTTGGAACAAGCCTATGAAGTCAGTGGAGTCATTAAACATTTATAAGTGACAGTGTCTGTCTTCAGACAGTTCTTCAGCCCCAATGCATTTGAACTGCATTGTAATATGAAACTAATTAATTATTGTAATACATTATGATCTAGCTTCTTCTTAAAGGGATGGAATCCTCTCAACTTCATAAGAATGCTGAGGTCACATAGGTTCTAAATTTCCAAACACCTGAAATATTTAGTAGCAACATGAAATTAATCTGCATAGAAGTAAGATGTCCAAGTACACAGGCCTTGCCTGGGGCTTTGTCAAGGCAATTTCTCTGACAAAGAAGGACCCACACGCACTTTCCTAATGGAAAGTGATTCACCGTATTAGGTTGAGACACAGTACACTGCAAGGCAAGCAACTCATGCAACTCAGTTGCATGCTGTATGGAAATCCAGGCATGACTCACGACACCCAATATAGAATTGCGAGCAGACATTTGCAATAACTAAGCAGAATTTTAAAATCACATCGCCTTGCCCCATGCAAAGGGACCCTGGAGGAGCAATCCTTTTGGATTCAGCCAAGCACTCAGTCAAGTGCTTAATCCTATGTATGTTAACGCAGGACAGGAAAGTGATTTAAGGAAGTGAGCAAGATTTAGCATTTCTTCAATGGTTTTACATCACCTGCAGCATGTATTTAAATGAGTTTCTAATCTGAAGACACCAGGGCCATCATCTTCCCCCTTCAGTTTTACTCAAGCCTGAGTGTCACACAGGGTATTTATAGAGAAAAACATTCAGCTGAAATCTGAGGTCCTTGTAACATTTCTGTAGCTGCCACTCGGTTGGAGAGCCCTGTTGTCTGAACGGATGCTCAGTCTGGCACGGCTTCAGCCTAGCTTTTCTAAAGCGCTGAGCAGCTGCACCGAGATGTGCTCAGCACAGCCCAGTACCAGACCTGGGAGCACAAGATGGAGAGAGATGAGGACAACATTCACTATGTCTGAGTTTAGATGTGTAACTGCAGTGCCTGAATCAGGCCTGTGAATCAGAAGTGAGCTGCTTACATACTCGCAAGACAGTTGGCTCCATGGTGTGATTCAGAGTAAACTCTGAATCTTACAGAAGCTCTAAAGGAGGCTATTTCTATTAGGTTTTAGAGGAAATCTAAAAGAATACTCAGAGTACTATGAATAACTTTCCCTGAACTATTTCATTTTTAAAAGCCTTGAAGGAATTTTCACTGCAGCATCTTCATAAGATACATAAAATTGATAGAAAGGGAATTGAAAGGGCCAGTTAAATCTGGCAAATCAGCAGATGGGTGCCACAGGCAGGGGTTTGGCTACTTACACCGTGGGACTCACTTAGAGGAACCTGGTCTGCTGGGGGCTGAGGGGGTCCACCTGGGAAATACAACTCTGGCCATGGGCTTGCCAAGTTGGTGAAGAGGGCTTTAAACTGGAGTTGCTGAGGGAGGGGAACCTCAATCCATCCCGCCCCTCCCAGCTTGATGCCAGTGTCAGTGACAGATGCCCAGAGCCTGGAGAAGGGTCACAGTCAGCAGGAGAGCACCTGAAGAGCAGTGCAAAGGAAGAGCAGCCACTGCAGCCAGTTCGTCAGCTTCATCGGGGGCCCAACTCAAATGTCTCCATGCTAACACACGTAGTAGCAGGGGGAACAAACAAGAGTTAGAGATGTACGCACGCCTGCAGAGCTTTGGCACTGGCAATAGGGAGACATGGTGGGATGCCTCCCATGACTGGAGCGTTAGGATGGAAGGACACAGGCTGTTTAGGAAGGACAGGATGGGGAGAGTCTGTAGCCCTTTACGTCCTATAATGTCCTTCTCCAAGTGATAGAGGAGAGGTGTTATGCTGGATTCATTCTCACCAGCAATGAGGGGCTGGTGGGGAATGAGAAAATCAAGGGCAACCTTGGCTGCAGTAATCATGAAATGGTGCAGTTTAGGATTTTGAGGGAAGCAAGGAGGGAGCACAACAAGCTTGCCACCCTGAACTTTGGGAGAGCAGACTGCGCTCTCTTCAGGGATCTGCTCTCAGACAAAGCCCTGGAGGGAAGAAAAGCCCAAGAAAGCTGGTTGATACTCAAGGATCATCTCCTCCACGCTCAGGAGAGATGCATCCCAGCATAGAGAAGTCAGGCAAAAAACACCAGGGGGTCTCCAAGGATGAACAAGGAGCTCAAGCAGAAAAAGGAGGCCTACAGAGGATGGAAGCAAGGACAGGTAGCCTGGGAGGGATACACACACACTGCACGACCAGCCAGGGATAAGGTAGGGAAAGCCAAAGCCCTAATGGAATTAAATCTGGAAAGGGACATCAAGGGTGAGAAAGGCTCCTATAGGTATACCAGTGGGTCAGCGGTAAAAGGAAAATAAGGCAAAAGTGATCCTTTTGCTAAAGGAAACGGGAGACCTGGTGACCTGGGATATGGCTAAGGCTGAGGTACTCAACGACTTTTTGCCTCAGTCTTGAGTGACAAGAGCTCCAGCCACATAGTTCAAGTCTCAGAAGGCAAAGGTAGGGACTGGGAAAATGCAGAGCTACCCAGTGGATCAGGTTCAAGACCAGCTAAAGAAAGAAATCATGTACTTTTTTTTTTTTTTTTTTTTTTTGGCAAGTGCTATGATTCTATGATCTGTCTGGATTTTTGCAAGGCATTTGACAATGTACAACATGATATCCTTGTCTCTAAATTGGAGAGACAGATTTGACGCATGGACCACTCATTGGGTAAAGAATGGGCAGGATGGTCACACTGGAAAAGTTACTGTCCTTGGCTAAATGTCCAGGTGGAGACCAGTGACAAGTCATGTTCCCAGGGTTCAGTGTTGGGACTGGCACGGTTTAACACCTGTGTCAGTGACATGCACAGTGGACTGGGTGCGCTCTCACCAAGTTTGCCAATGGCACAAGCTGTGAGGCGCAGCTGACACGCTGGAGGGAAGGGATACCATCCAGAGGGGCCTGGGCAGGCCGGAGGTGGGCCTGTGTCAACCTCATGAGGTTCAACAAGGCCAAGTGCAAGGTCCTGCATCTGGGCTGGGGCAATCCCAAGCACAAATACAGGCTGGGCAATGAGTAGATAGACTGCAGCCCTGAGAAGAGCTTAGGGGTATTGGTGGACAAGAACCTCACCAGGAGCCAGCAATGTGAGCGTGCCCCCAGAAAGCCACCCGTACCCTGGGCTGCACCAACAGCAGCATGGGCAGCAGGGCGAGGTAGGGAATTGTCCCCCTCTGCTCTGCTCTCGTCAGACCCCACCTGGAGCCCTGCGCTCAGCTCTGGGCCCCAGCACATGAAGGACACAGAAGTGTTAGAGTGAGTCCAGAGGAGACCATGAGGATGAACAGAGGGATGGAGCATCTCTCCTGTGGAGACAGGCTGAGGGAGCTGGGGGTGTTCATCCTGGAGAAGAGAAGGCTCTGGGGAGACCTCACAACAACCTGCCAGTGCCTAAAGGGGGCTACAGGAAAGCTGGGGAGGTGGGGAGGGACTCTGTGTCGGGGGGTGTAGGGATGGGACAAGGAGTAATGACTTTAAACTAAAAGTGGGCAGATTTAGGTCAACTAGAAAGAAGAACCTCTCTGCTCAGGGCAGTGAGGCCCAGGCCCAGGCTGCCCCGAGGAGCTGTGGCTGCCCCATCCCTGGCAGTGCCCAGGGCCAGGCTGGATGGGCTGGGGGCAGCCTGGGCTGCTGGGAGGTGTCCCTGCCCATGGCAGGGGGGTTGGAACTGGGTGGGCTTTAAGGTCCACTCCAGCCCAAAACTTTCTCTGATTCTATTAAAATCCATCTTTTATAGCACTTGACACAATACTTACCTATTGTCTTTCAAAGCCAGTATTACTTAACTGTCTGAATTGTTTAAAACTCCCTATACCATTATGTCTATTTTTTGCATAAGACTAGGTTTATTTTTCTTTCAGTGCAAATACAGGAATACAGGATTCTCTGGAAAACCATACTCCAGCTTTTAAATGGATCATCAGATAACTCAGTCTCCCTTCTTCTGCCACCATCGAAAGGAGCCTACTTAATACTACTTTGACGCAAAATCTGAGCAGAAGTTTAACTTTAAGCTCTGTTCTAGCATTTGCAATCTGCATCTTCTTTCTTCCTATTCCTGCTAAGAGTTGCTATGTTCTGCCACTAATATGTGCTTACACAGAATCACGTGAACAGGTATGTAAAAATGTATCATGGAAAGGAAAAAGCAATGAATTGCTTTGATTTCAAGGAGTCTGATGTAGTCATTGGTTAAAAGGTATTTTCAGACACGTTTCATTCAAGGTTGGGGCAGAGTAACTGAAATACAGGGTAAAGGAAGAAAAACAGGTAGCTACATATTTTTTCCTAGATGCCTAGTTTTTAATATGTCCCCTACAGACTGTGAATTTTCATGCAGGTAACTGAGTTACCTATTGAACCATGGTATCAAACATTGCCTTTACTTCCTGGGTGTTTGCGATGCTCTGCATTGCACTACAGCTATTCTTAAATGTAAGACTAATTCACTACATCTAATGGAGCTGACATATGACTTTGCTATTTGTCTAACCTTTATAGGTCCATTTCACATGAGCACTTCATGGCTCAGCATATGCAAAGCTGCACGTCCTTAGCTCTAAGTTCATTTCCTTATCAGAATATATGGCACTACATTATGCTGCATGTTTTTGATTTGAAACACTGACTGATAACACAGGCATGCTCAAACAAAATGGTACATATATCAGCAACCAATTCATTTGTTTTGGGGAAAGAATATGGTATCAGAAAGAAATATATAGCTCAGCTAAGTTTGATTGGAGTAGTCAAATAGCTGAAACGACATAACCAGTAAGATATATTTTCCTGATAACTACCCATATTCAAATATTATCTATTTATTTTTCTCTGGTATCTTCATGGAACATGGAAGGTATTTGACCTATTATTTTCCATTGTGCATTTACTGTGTTGTTGGAAGCAAAATTTCTTGTTCTTTCTGGTTATATTATCTCCATAAATAGCAATGAGAGAAACAATATTTTTAATGAGTGTTTGTGTCATTAACTAGAAGAATATTTACTGAAATGATTTCTATTAGTGCCTAGCAGGGTTGGAGTTTGAACCTTTTCAGTCTGCAGTCAGCAATGCTAGCTAGCTGAGTAACTGATTCAGAGCAAAATGCTTATTTGTAGAGTTGTCTCCTTCTAAAATGCCGCTGTGGTGGGAGCTTTAGAAATACTTTGTGAAAGAAAAGATTTGATCAAATAGAAAGGTTTCAGGCTGTGCAGACATTCTATATATCTGCAGGAACACAACAGTGGTGTTGCCTAATAATGACCAGAAAGTTTTTTTTGTTTTGTTTTGTTTTTGTTTTTCCTGTAAGTTTTAAACTATAGCTGTTTTCAGAACTGAACTAATTGGAAGCCAACTTCCCTTGAGTTTGTAACATTTGAAAAAGTGCAGTGGTAGAGGTCAGTTTGCTTTTGCAGGTACAGCACTGATCATTCTGCTACTGTGATGTACTGTGATGATAAACATGGCTGTCATTCCTCTAGGATTAGTTCTGTACGTAAGATGTGTAATATTCTTTCCATAAAAAGACTATACCCAATCCTTTCTAATATTAACATAATTCCAAAGTCAGTAATATATCTGTAAAGAAGCCTTTTCTCTTTTCAAATAGTTTTACTTACACTGAAAATGCTTATGACTGTTTTCAAACGACTTCAGGAGAGGTAAGGAAGAGGACGCAGTCTTTGACTCCTTGTTCTCTGAGCTTGGGGCTATGACATACCTGCTTTGGTAACTCAAAACAGCTAACGTTGGAAAGTTCAAATGCAACATGACATTTAAAAATCAAGCCAAATTAAGAGAAAACACATTGTTTAGTGTGGAAATAAGTTAATATTACATGAATGTAGACTTTAGATTTCTTTGTTTTCACTGAGAGTTGGTTGGGCACTGGAACAGGTTGCCCAGGGCAGTGGTCATGGCACCGAGCCTGCCAGAGTTCAAGAAGCGTTTTGTCAATGCTCTCAGAAACATGGTCTGACTTTTTGGGTGGTCATTTGGAGACCCAGGAGCTGGACTCGATGATCCTTTGGGTCCCTTCCACCTCAGGATGTTCTATGATTCCTTCTATGATTCCACGATTCTTTAAGGCTACCTTACAAATGTATTTTCCGTTCACATTTACTAAAAATATTTCTGCTATGTGAACATAGATTACTGAAAGCACAAGTAGTACTTTGACAGCGCAGACAAATCAGGTTTTGCTTGGCAAGCAGTAGTTACCCAAGACTTGAGAAGTGAACTCAGGGCGAGTATAAGAACGATTCCTAAGTCCCCACGAGGGTCAGGCTTTGGGAGGCAGAGACTCATCCCCCTCTGCGCAGTGCTCTCCCTGGCACCACACCTAACAGAGGGAGAAGGGGGTTTTGCAGGGGTGGCTTCATCTCTCCGGCCATCACCATCGACTAGAGCAGCCCACCCAACACCACAGGCTGTGCACGGAGGCCACGTGTTCCCCACAGACCTGCGTGCTGAACGCGGCACGGCTCGCCCCTGGACCACGAGCACCCACCACAGGGGCGCAGAGGGGCAGACAGAGCAGGAGGTACAATGTGGTGTGGAGCAGCTGACAGCTCCCCCTGAAATGCCATTCTCCACAGGCACTGCCAGCACACGGGGGCTTCTTTTTCATTGTGTTGAAATGTGAGCAGCGGGGGAAAAATGGCATCTTTAACTAGCAAGACTTCGATGCAAGAAAATGAAGACCTGTGTCTTTAATTTGGCCCCATGACTGATTCTTCTCTGCTCTGTCATTGTAGTGCTTCAGACACGTCTGTATGTGAAACATGCACAATTCTGTGTCTCAGACCCAGGGAGACAAACACTGATACCACTGCTGTCAGCAGCAAACCCCACTTCAGCTGCAGTTGTGCAAGGTGCAGTGTTCCTCCTTGTGGAGAAATCCTTTGTGGTTCTTCTTACTCAATAATTACACATTTTCTGCACCCAACCCCTCATTACTTTCTCAAGCCCTTGCTTTCAATTCCGAATTGTGTTTCCCTGTTGTTTTAAGGCAGTGATTTGACATTATCTTATTGTTTTCTTTACAAATGTTAAGACCACACACTCTGAGCTCTGCTAACACACTGTATTATGCTACTAGTAGACAAATTTTAACATCACATCACATACATATTGCAGTTGCTGTTGGAACATGCCTTTTAAAAAATACCTTTATTGGATGAAATTGTCTCTTCCCCAAGAAAAATCTGGTTCTTCAATATAATTTATTATACCTTTTAAAATTCTGTCTGTTCAGTAAAATCTTTGCTACATTATAAATACCTGTAAAGAAAATATAATTTAAAATTCTGAGAGAAAACATTATTTTCCTTTTACATTTTTCACAAAACCCACACAAGCAACAAGGAAAGACTAACAATAAAAATAATTTACTCCTGTACAGTCTACTCTGGGTTGGAAACATTCAAAAGAGAGACTTTAAAGTTGTCCTCTTACGAAACTTTGGCTACAACATAGGAACCGATCTTAAAACAAAGTCCTATGTATTCCACCCATTCGTATCCGAAAACTTCTTTCAAAGGCTGATTTGAGTGTTTGTAGTACTTTCCTCACTTCAATGTACTGGATTGACAACTGGCAAAAACCACTGCTATCTGACAGAACCAGCCCCTGAATTTCACTGCACAGGACTAACAGTGGTCCTTTCTCACCAAATGGGAATATTCATTGTAGCGATTAACTCCCAATTCTGACAATTACATTTTAGTGGAAATAAGTTAGTGCTCTCACTAACTGCTGCAGTAGCAGCAATTTAACATTCTGCTTGTTCAGTAGTTGTGTATTGCAGAAAGCTTGTGTGTTGAAGGGAGAACATATAAAAAAAAAAAAAAAAACTTTTCTGATTTCAATAACTTTTTTTTTCACTTCTTGTTCTAAGCAAATTTCCTAGCAGAGAGCAAGCGATTTAAGTGTAAGAGACATTCACTCTTGCAGTTGTTATCGTTGTACTATGGAGTATAAGTATGGAAGAATTCTTCAAATCAACTAAGCCGTAGCTATCTAAAGCTGGCAAAAACACAGACTGAGCCCCAGGTAGACATGAACCTACTAAAATCAAATGAATATGCAAAGATTTTTAAATCTTAAGTTTGGTAAGATAATTTTCAAAGTTGCCTTCAAGCAGAAATTACAGAATTTAGTGTGAAGTTTGAAAAATCCCTACCCAAACTGATGAATTATGAACAAAATATTCAATTCATTTTTAAGAGAAAGTTGTATCATTTTAAGGAATAGACAGCGAAGAAGGAACATTTTTTTCTAGAATGTCTGGAAAATATTTCTAGTCTACATTTCTACATTTCTACATTTGAACGGTAGATGAGAAAGAGAGAGAGAAAAGTAAAACCTAGTCAGCACTTGCTTGGATTATCTTTAGCACTGCAATGAGACACTAGGAATCTTCATTTCCTTGTAGTAGATCCTCTCCTATTTCTGAGCACCCAACCATGCATTGCTGTTTTTGTTTGTTTGCTTTTAATTATGAACAGCAAAACAATAAGTCAATCTTGACTCCAACTTTAAAGAGGTATGTGTGGAAAACTGTCATTAGATGCCATTAGATGCCATTCATATTTTATATGATGCCAGGTATCATTTTTTCCACTTGGGATAGGGTGATAGACCTTTCTGGCCACTCTGCTTCTCCCTTCATTACTTTTATTATATTCTGAAGGAGTCTCACCATGTCATCACCACTTTGCATTTTCCTCTGTCATCTCACTTTTCATCTTTAGTCTCTTATGACTGCTAAAGGTAGGCGGCAGCCTGCCCTTCCTGCTCTCTGAAGCCACTCCGCTTCCTCCTCTTTCACTTTCACCTTCCTTCTTTTCCTCTCCCTCCTCCACCACCCATGCAGTTTTCTCCTCCATTTCTGACTCCCTTCTCCTGGGTATTTTTTCATTCATACACCTCCATCCCCCCCCCCCCCCCCCTTTCATTTTGCCTTACCTTCCTAGATATTTGGGAAATGTTACAATTCACCACAGATACTCCAAAATGCACTCGTTAGATGTTCTCTGCTGGTATAATTTCCCTTTCTGCACAGCTCTGGTCACAGTTTAAGGAAGGGGCAAAACGATCCTAGCTTTGTTGCCCTGATTGCTGCGGATGTAGACATCTTAGGAGGCATTTATATTACTCAACTTTAGAAATCTAACCGAGGCTCCAAAGGTAAGAGATTGTTTCCCCAAAGTTCATCCAGTCAATAAAAATAAATAAGTACCCCATCAGGTAATTCAGAACCAGTGCAAAAACTAGTCAAGTGCTCTTAAGTGCTATCTGTCTTCATTAGCTACATACAGCCTAGAAAAACTAAGCTCATAATTCAGGCACTTCATTTAGGCAGTTTAAGTTCGGTGGTGAGAATCCCCATGGTCTGGAATGTGTTGTTTGGAGCTCTTTTACATTAGAGTGTGTCTGTCTGTAGTCTAAATCATTAATAAATTCATCAGTGTTCACTGATGCTCCAATCCAATTCCAGTTTCCCAGCTGCTCCTTGGCAGGAGAACAGAAGGGTAAGAGTGCATTGTTGTTTGGAAAAGGAACAAAAAAAATGAAATAAAAAATAAAAACTGTGAGGGAAGAGGTACTTGCTGCAAGTATTAAATCTTGAATAAATGCCAAATATAAGAAAGACTACACTATTCATTACAAATCCGGGGATGAGAGTGTATCCCCAAAGCTTTGGCAGTTCAGTTCAAAATTGCTTAGTAATTCAGGTTTTGAATCCTAGTTCATGTTAAGGGAATAGGGTGGAAGAATAAGTAACGTGAAAATTGTTTAAAATAGAGCATTAGTATTTTCAGGGGAATACTGCTGCATTTCATGCCTGAGGGGGCAAATCTACTCTGATGGTAATGAAGAAAGTCTTTGAAAAAAGCTATTACTAAAAAGCATCAGTTTACTGCCTTATCCTCCCACACCTGTTTTTTTCCTTCCTTGATATTTGTGTTAAATATGAAGCAATCAAAGCAGCAATTACACAACTAGAGCATACAATAGACTTCTGAAAAAAATAAAATAAAAATGGAGGTGGGGTGGGGAGAATGAATATTTCCAACTCAGCTCCATACCCTATAGTTTAGTTTCCTTCATTTATGATATCAACCAAGGCTTGCAGCAGTCTATCATCTCTATGCTTGTATGGTTTGGCATTGTAAAAAAGATCAACGTAGTCACTGTACAGGCTTTCTTCTGAGTCTTTTAGCTGGGAGGGCTTGTTTAATTTTTCGAGGGCCTGATAGAAGTGTTCAGATGGAATATTTAACTTCTCACTTGCAGTCTTCATTGGCAGTTGCTTCTCAGCCATCTGTCTGCTAAAAGCACTTTGCAGTAAGTGTAGCATAGCCTCTGATGGGATTTTATCTTCTGCTTTGTCACTGCTACTACTAGTATCTTCTGTGACTTTGTTTTTTTCACTCAGGTTCTCCTGTGTGGTGTGGTCCTAGAATGCAGATTGGCATAAGAGAGGTTAGGTGTCAAAGCAAAACTGTCTGGATTCAGATTTGCTCTGATTAGTGATTTTCATGCATGTGTGTGTAGATACAGTATTTTTCACTTAGGAGCCACTAACATCTAGGAAAGAGCTAGATCATTTTATTCCAAAGCAGACTGTCATTATTCTATCAGACTGTCTTTGTTCCTATTCAAACAGACTGCATTGCATATAGTATGAAATCTCCCTTAGGAAGATTAGGAAGTTAACTTAGGATAAGCTAACTCAGGAAGATAACTTAGGAAGTTACAAATTCAGATCCCACGGTGGCAGGATACAACTTGTCATTTTACAGCAAGATTCGTCCCAGTCTCAGAAATACTCCTGGTTGTACTGTGGGAGACAGCTCCTCAGCTGCCTGTCTGGAGCAAGTTCCTGCAGTGGCGATGGCAACTCTGCATGTGCCACATACCCTTATGGAAAGGACTGAGCTAATGCCTCCGTATTACCTGCTCTGTAGTAATTGTTTGACCTGGGAAATGACAGTGACGGATGGCTAACCCATGCACATGACACGTATCTTAGCAAACTCTGGAAGATTACTGCCAAATACAGACGTACAGAGAAATTGCTGAGGCACAACCTCATTTCAGCACTGTTTGTTATGCCTCCCATGCAGCAATATATGGAGCATATCGCCCTCATTTACACTGGGTCTGTCTTTCTAATGGACCTTGAGCTGTTTTTTAGTATGTGTCTACCTACCTTCTCCTATAGCACCTCCTGAATCCAATTTTATTTTCTTCCAAGTTTATTTTACTGCACATAGCTGCCACAACTGTGGACACTTAATTTTATGCATGTGAAAACCATAATTATGTCTCCCTCAATATTCTCCTCTGTAACCTTGCTGAAGAAGGTTAGTCTCTCTATTATTTACAGACATCCTAATTACCTAATGGGGAGATGAATAGATGTGATGCGATTAAGTATGCTGAAGACAGTAACATAAACAAGCATTTTGAAAATATAAAATATTATCATCACGAGCATCCAGAAAATCACTACTATTCTCGGAAGCCTAGAATACATTTGTTTCCCATACAGCACTCTACCTTGCAGGTAAGGAAAGGATGAAAAAGGAGCTGGCAGCAACAGGTCCACTTAACTGAACTATCTCAATCAGTGAGTTCCTGACTTTTGTGATGCTTCTTTGTTGCAAACCTGCTTCCAAACTCCCTTGAAGCACTCCAGCAGGCTCCTTTGGGATCGAAAACTTGTTCTCACTAGAATTACATAAATTTAGTGTGTCTGTCAGAGGTGCATTCCTCCCTCCTTGTACCACTCAACTGCGTTAGCTGTTGAGTTCATAGCATTAGTATCAATACCTTCTTTCAATCCTAAAACTGTTAGGTGTTGGCACATGAAGACAGAGACTAATAAAAATATCAGTTGCTGGCTCTGAGAAAATCAGAACACTTGCAAATCTCACAAGTGTTCAGGGGCTAGAGGAAATGAATACATAATGAGTATGGGTCTTCTTATTAGGGAAAAAGCCAGAATTCTCCTACAAATTTAAAAATACATACAGAAAACAATTACTGTGACGCTACCTCTGCAAGATCGGTCATTTTCTCCACTCCTCTTCTGTCATTTTGCACAGCATTGTAGGATGTGTACACACGTGGCTGCTTCATATGTTCAGGCTGGGTAGCAGTGCCATGCAAAATCAATTTCCAATTTACAATCCTTCCTTCATTTTGTATTCTTCTGGACTAAAGGACAAGCACGGCATTAGCATAGGTTCTCAGGATGTAAGGAGAAAAAACAGAGGACACTTGCTCAGAAAGCAGAGAGAATTCAATAAAATAAACAATAAAGCTTTCAATATCTAAATTTAGAGAATGATTTGTAAGCACCAAAAGACTAATACATTAGAGACAGAACATATCAGAAGATGGGATTTAATGCAATGGCTTGACTACTCCAAGTATTCATATTTTGAGGTAATGTGATTATTAATTGATCACGTAATCATCAATGGAATTTCAAAACACAACACAAAATTACTGAAGTATAAGTTTGTGTTATCGGTATTAGATCACTAAGCCATTCCTTGGCAATTTTCTCACAAGAGCTACCATTGAAACAGTAGTTTGGAATAATATTCTGTGGTAGTGTACAATAGCTATCTAAAACACAGTCTGTGGAGGTGAGCCACAAATGTTTTGTCCATTAGTTTTGTCAATGGTATTTAAATAGAAGAAAGTGGAAGAGAAGGGTACTGAGAACAGTGAAAATTTATTTTTCCAAAGCTTCTTCCAGAATATTTGCTTGGTCATTTATTGACTGAAGAGAGCTGCTGAGGCTCTTCTTTACTAAGTTTATGCCAAAGTTTACATATGCGATTTATGTGGCAACTAAATTATCAGTAACTCTGCATGGCGATCTCTGATTTCAGGTGAAAGCATTACTGTGAAAACTTATTTCTGGATTCACAAAACCCTATAAATTGAGGAAAAAAATCCATTGTTTCTTTCTGACAAAAACTTGGTTTACTGTAGATTTCAGGAACCACTAGCTTGAAAATGAAAACTAAAAGATAGTCACATACAAAAAGCTCTTCTTAGCTTCCTTCC
>CM021729.1:68352581-68384577 GCA_011074415.1 Stictonetta naevosa | reverse complement strand
AAAAGAAAAGAAAAGAAAAGAAAAGAAAAGAAAAGAAAAGAAAAGAAAAGAAAAGAAAAGAAAAGAAAAGAAAAGAAAAGAAAAGAAAAGAAAAGAAAAAAGAAAAGAAAAGAAAAGAAAAGAAAAGAAAAGAAAAAGGGCATTATTTTAGTTACAAAGAGCAGGATATTTGTAACCATGGGGTTATCTATAAGCCTACAGCATTAACACTACACTGTTGATAACAATGTTTACTTCTACTGCCTTGTCCATCTGCTCAGTATTCAGTATCATCCTCCTGATTACAATTCAAGGTCAGTAAGGGTTCGAGACTCGGTGTCTGGTAGGAAGCACTCGGTTTCTTGCAGGATTTGGTCCTTAATGACAAGCTGATTAACAGACAATTTCAATGAAATTCTCCAGAGTTGACTGAGCCTGATCACTCTCACTTTGAAGAGAAAGATTTTTCAGTTGCCTATTAAACAGATTTCTTCTGTCTCACTGTTGCAATCCATATTCCTAAGCGCTTTTAGTAAACTTATTTATTTTATATCTGTAGATTTCTTGGCTTTGATCCTTAAAGGTTGTTCAGCAGTAATTACTCTGAGAAAGAGGTTAGGGAAAGATACATATCAGAATAGCTCTCTAAGGTCACCAGAAATTCATTAATTCCAAAGGGTTTGAGTTAATGAAAATTATGCACATGTACCAAGAGGAGACTATCGTCTATCATGTGCTCTTTTCTGCAGAAAAAAAATAATAATAATAATAATAATAATTTGCAGTTAATCATATGTAAATTTGATTACATACTTCATGAATTACAAAAAAAATGTATTAAGAAGTGACTTCTTTCAGTGACATATAACGTGAGAAAAACGTAGGCATGAAACTCCTTTTGACAGGTACTTGTCAGTGGAATGAGTACAGTGCTTTGCCTTTATGTTAGAACAAGAAAATCTGACTTTATCTTTTTTTTTTATGCTATTTCTTCAGATGAGCCAGTCTTTAATCTTCAATCCAGATGGATGCTCCATTTAAATAAACTCTTGCTGTAGCTTCTTTAATGAGAAGATTCACTTTCAACATACTTGATAGTGGCTAGTGATCATATTCTGTATTAGCTCCCAAACTTAACAGACATACTTACCACATCAGTAATTCTTAACACCCAGGTGCCTGTTGGATTCTCTCCCCAAGTGTGAACAGACATGAAGTCCCAGTTCTTAAAGCCATTGGGAGATTTATCTCTCTCTCTCTCCGCCAGTAAGACAGTGCTGGTCCCTGTGTTAGTGCAAGATCAAGAGTAGTGACTGTTCATAATACGTACGCTTCTGTTTGTCACTTGGCTTGGTTTGCAAACTACGTACTTCAAAGGCAACCTGGAAAAACACCATTTAGCCATGGCTTGGGGAACGGGAAACACGCTATCTCTGGTCACTGGGTACATTATCAAAACCAGCTCACACAGAATTGAAAACCAAAGCCTTTTCCTGAGTTCATTATTGTATTTTGGGGGGGGAGTGAATGTGAAATGTTACATCCCAGAACTCACAACAGGGCAAAAACTATTTATATTGTTATTATTATTACAAAAATGGTACAGTTCAAAAAGCATTTCTGCAGCAGAAGAGACTCTAATGCAGAGCAGATTTTTTTGTGTTTATTTGCATATAGGGAGAGAGCATGGAAGCTATATTTACGTAATATGGAGCAAGAGAAGCCCCAGGGAGACTGATCACAAGCTATAAATACATTTAAAGGTAACACTGCAAATAAAGAAAAGGGATGACATATGTTTAGTAGGAAGGTTTTACAGGAAAATAATAATAAAAAAAAAAAGCAGCAAGAACTAAAGGATAGTTCAGTCATAATAGCAACATGATTGTATTGTGGGGGCAGCAATACTTGATGATTGCTACCTAAACTAAACCCACAGATATACATAAGCAGATGAGGAACATATTACTGTCATCAGTCTTTCAGAAAGGGGTGTTTTACTGAGATGAAGCCAGGCGTCCTATGTATTAGCAATAGAGGGAGGAAAATATCTCTAAAAGAAGAAAGAGTTCCATGAAGTGCCTAGAGACAGTCCATCTACATGCTCCCAACCCCAAACTTATCTAAGATGGAATTAAATTAGAAAATACCATCAATATTCAAGGGTAGAACAGATTACAGCAACATTGGTCCCATAAGACAAAAGCTAAACTCAGAAAATGAAGAATTAATGCTATGTTTAAAAGGAATCCCGGACAAGGTAGGCTTTGGAAGAACACTGTGTGTACAGTATCTAAGCCGGCTTTGAAGTGAGGTCATGCAACAATCACATCAACAAGGCATTAGTAGTTTATTATATGCAAATTATTAGATTACCCTTTAATATCAGTAAATTAGATTAGACCAATGTTTCTAATCTGAAAGTTTATCTGTTTTTTTGTTTTGTTCTGCTTTTTAATAGTATCAGCAGATCTGACAGAAGATCTTACTCTCTACAAAGTTATTTATACTCTTCCTCCTTTCTTTTCGTTCTCCTTATTTCAGTGCACTGTCAAGATCACTTGCTATGCTGTAGCATACCCAATATAGTTGTATTATGGTGCCAAATAGAGACTTTTTTTACATTCACCAATGGGGAAACACTTAGGTGAAATCTAAGGAGTCAGATTTCTTGAGTTTTCCATTAGGTCATTAAATCACAAGCAAGCTGATAAGCGGTACGATTTGATACCGCCAGGAACTCTCAGTTTTCACAGGTCCTGGTGCTAGAATGTGACACATTAGAAACAGTGCCTTCATTTCTGAAGTAAACATCTTTTTACAAAAATAATCCCAAATGCAAGAAGAATGAAAAAGGCACTCAAAGAGCTAGTTCTCATTCCCAGGATGCTTTGTCCTCACATTCACCTGTTGGTTGTGCCTCGATTTGTCTAATGATGTATTTAACTATTTTTTAATCCACTGAGGAACATACAAGCAGTTTTAATGAAATGTTACACACTACAGCGACAGAAATTAAGAATGCCTTAGCTTCTCATACCTGATGGAGACACCAGGGTGACATGAAGATCACCTCTACGGGAATATTCAATTGTTGCCTCAAGCTGCACATGCTCCAGAGATGCAATTGAGTTTTCTTGACCCTCACAGGCTTTTGTGGGAATTTCAATGATGACTTCCTCATTTGCTCTTAATAATCTGGCAAAATTACAGAAAATATTACTGACAGAAACTTTTGATTCTGGATCATTATGTGAAGCGTAGAGACAATAACAATCATTTAAGAATGATGGGAAAAGAAGTATTTGCAGTCACCTACATCACATGACTCTATCAGACTGAGACCTAGCTGCCTGATAGAAATATGCAATAGAGCTGTTATGATAAAGTTAAAACATTGCATCAGGCATGGGCCTTTTTTCTTTTGTGGTTAATGCCATCTCTAGAAAAAAAAAAAAAGGCTTGCATCCTCCATACATGCTCATGCATAGCTTTCTTTGCACAATTTCCATTACTTCTAATGAGAAAGGTATCTAAATGATCTAATGATTAGGGTATCTAAACCTCCACAGAAATCATTCAGAACTCAAAATACTGGGATCTTTGTTTTTATAACGTCACACGGAAGACTGCAATAAAAATACATAAGCATCAAGTATTGCATATATCAGAACTAGATCAACACTCGGTGGAAAGGAGAGGGCTCATAAAAACAAATTGATAGTAAAACAGCATAAATTGTAAGGTTACCAAGCAGTGACACTCCAAAACACCATAATATGTTTTTACAGACAGATTTTTAGTGTACTCACGTGCTATAATTTCTATCTTTGAAATATCTGTATTTATTCTAAAGAACAAACACATAAATGAACAAGTAGAGACAAAAACATTCTAGATATCCTTATTCATTAATCAGGTTAGTGATTTGTGATTAAAGCTTGTATGCTGAGCTCAGTTTAGGCTCACTGTACTGTGAGCACTTGTGAATATGGCTTGTAACTCTTTTCAGTGAACCTTTGAAACACATGTGTTTCGTAAGAGCAGTGCTATGGATGTGACTAAAGCTTAGTATATCACCCTGATTTCAACACACCCTATGCATGTCACAAGAGAAGAGTTGCTAAGACTACTACAGATGTTCATTCATTCAAAAAAAAAAAAATCTCTGAAAAACTTTGGTATCTTTTTGCTCATCTGCTGCTAGAAGTCTAAACATTCTTAACTGACCAGGTTCAGTTTCACAGTATTGTTCATAAACGCATTGTCTGTAAAAGTAGAGATAATGATCTCATTTTTGTGAGAGTTCATGCTAGTGGTGTTCATCAGTCTTGCACTAAAAAATAGCAAGCAAGCAAATGTTACTTGCCTGTCCCTGAGGGAATACAGTAGGACAAAAACCAAACGAATCAAAAGAAATCTCTTAGTCTGCTTTCGAGCGATCCGTGCACAATACTATCTTTCAGGCATTACTAAAATAAATGTAAGCCTAGCTACTACTAACACACATTCTTACCTTGGTTCAAAGGTTTTGTCCTTCACAATACACTCTCTCTTTTCTGGTACACCTTTCCATCTTTTGGGATCAGCTAAATCCACCAACGCATTGGCATTGAGTAGTCCAAACCCAAACCGGCTGTTTACCATCAGTCCCGCTCCATTCTTTTTCCATCCTGGATTGCCAGCCAGTGGATCATATTCTGAGGTCCAGACTACCAGGTGCTGCATATCCCTCCATGTTAGATTTGGACTGTTGAGAAAATGTGCCTGGTTAATTGTTTCGAGACTATCTATCATTTTTCTCTTTAGTTTGCAATGTTAGTTTGCATCAGGAAGTGTTTTAAATGTACATGGTACCCTATTATTTTATAATATAGAGCATGTTGCATGGGTATTCTTCCAATACTTCTTCAGGTAAAGAAGATTGCTATGTAAATGAAGAACTGCTATCTAGCAAGATTAGAGTCCAATAGTTCAAACTATTTAGGCATTTCAATTTATCTAGCAAAAAAATTAGTATTTCCCACTAGTCTTTATGGAAACTGGTGGGAACTTTGAAAATTCACTGGGCATTTGAGTCATCTGTGATTAACTCTACCCTTTAAAATATGGCCCTTGGCTTGTGTCATTAAAGGAGTATGCAATAGAATAGGGAGCCGAACACACACCATTCGAGTGCTAAGCCTACACCCTGATGTCTAAGTGAAAAGACCATTGTCTTGTCAACACTGTGCCAACACTGTCTTGCCCTGCCCTGTTCTTTACCCCCACCTCTACGACATAGTTCTGGCTACCAGCCCTGCAGGGTGTGAACCTGTCTGCTCCCTGCCTGCTCTGAAAGCTGAGCTTCGGTACCTTCCATTTGATGTCTCATCACCGGCAGGAAAGGTTCTGCAAATTGACTAAGCACTTCACTAAAACTCCCGCAACCTATTGTCTTCAAATTACGCTCTCTTGACAGAAGCGCACCCTCACTGCCTTTAAGTGCAATTGACCAGCTCGGCAAACAATTGTTGCCAGCGCACTAAATGGACTAAAATTCCTTGGTCATCACGTTTTACTTGCGTTGGTTCTGACTTGCTAGGAAGGTGTTGAGGCAAGTATCTGCTTATTTCTGTCATCAGGCGGAGTAAGTCCTACTGACAAAAAGTGGGCAGCAGCGTGAGATGGTGTAACTTTCAGGAAGGCAAAGTTCGAGGCGATGTTTGAGGGAAGATAGTGGGACGGCTGAAGAGGAGTTTCAACAGTAATTTTGTGACATCTTACTTTGCCTCCAGAGCCAGAGCAAAAATTCCTGCTGCCAGTGGTGCAGATGCAGAGGTCCCAGTGTGAGTCTCTGTACACTCGTTGTGAAGATCAGCACTTGTCTGACAGAAAAACAACAAAAAATTGTCTGAAAATATTCAGATTGCATGAATAAACAGTTGTAAATACAGTCAATCCATGCTCACAAACATGACTATGTATCCTTTACTTGGTGCGTATTAATACATTCCTCACCAGCAAAGTGATGGATGTTTAAACCAATTCATATTTCAATCCTCTCTTTTTACTTCAACTATAATTTTTGTATCAAAATGCTTTGTGTTGGAACAAAATACTCCCACACTGAATATCTTATTTTATTCTAAGGTTTCACAATAAGTGTTTCAGGCTTACTGGTGAATCATAAAAACAGATCATTGTGTTGGGCCTAGAACATTTAAAATTACTGCTTGCTGGAAAATTACTCATAGGATTAGTATTAGTGTTCTGCTCCCTCTTCAGCAGAAGAACTATAATTTGCAATGAAACATGCTTTATTTGGCAATTAAATACCAAACTCATCTGTCCACGAATCTCTAGATACGCAAAGAGGCAACACCAAGACCTTCACATCTCGGCTATGAAGACTAGTCAGTTAGGAAGTACTGATCCGTGGCTAATTTGGAACGACATTGTTTTAATCCCCATCCATGTAGCTTACTGTAAAATTACCATCAACCAGAGCTGAACAGAAACTATAGATCCTTCAACATTATTTTATCACAGCAAAGCTCTTTAGCAGGAGTTATTTCTTGCGCCATTAACAAAGGCATAGACTGATCTGTCCACTTGCTGAGTACCTTCCACTGGTTTCAAAGCACCATTGTTGGTGTCACCAGTGGGAACTGAGGGGCTAAAAATGTTACAAAAGGTAAGTGTTGGAGTGACAATGTATACCAGAGGTGCCAACTGATACGGGCACACTAACTCCACAGGTTTTTTGCTTATGGTCTCAATCTCTCCTCACGACGAATGGGACCATCTACCACCGAGAGGCCTCCATCACACACAGATACCAGAAGATTTCAAGCATGCGGATTCAATTTCTTTGATAGAATGATATTGTTTAGCCATAGCTCTACAGTAGAGGTTCTGAGAATACAGCCACGTCCTGCAGTACAAATCCCTCACTGTTTCAAAAATGAAAGCACTAAGCATGTAAAACACATGTAAAACAGGCGGTCAAAACTAAGCATTTAAGAGCTCTCACTTGTTATTTGCATATATAACACATTTCTATGTTTTGTTCCGAATCTGGTAAAAACAACCTACAATTCTTTGGTCAGTATAATCCCCACTGCTGTATGCTGTGGCCAGAGTTGAAGAGCACTTCTCTGCATACCAGGGAGAAAGGCCTTGCTGAGAAGCACTGCTAATGGAGATAGTGTAGATACTATCAGTGTAACCATCACAGTCACAGTTGTCACCCTGACGACCTCCATTCCCAGAAGCCCATACGAAAATGGAGCCTTTTCCATTTCGGCCCTAGAGGAAATGAAGCGGGTGGTTATAAAAGAGATTTTGCAATATATTCTTGGCAACTCCTCCCGCCCCCTCCTACCCCCCCCAACATGAAAGCCTAATATATCAAACATTTTCAGGTAGAAAAGGAAAATTTTCCACTGTAATAGACAGAGACAGAAGGAAACAGCTACTTGTGATTTTCTACCTCAGACCCTATAGTACGATCTTTTAGCTTGTCGCTATCTTTTAGCTTGACTAGTCTACATTTACTGTCCATGGACAGTAAGTTTCCTTAAAATAGGTTTTAGTGTTAAAAACAGAGTCTGTGATTAGCAGGAAAGTTTTCCCACATAACAGCGTTTCAGTCCTGAACACTTCTAGGAAAAATGCCTTTTTATTATTATTATTATTATTTAAAGAAATAGCTAGTTCATCAGGAGTTATTTCACTTACATTTCTTGTAATCACAGAGGTATGGTAAACGGTATAAATGATGTACACAATATGACTTTTCCACCAATTTCTTTTTTTTTTTTTTTTTTTTGTAATGAAGCCTTTCACTGTTGGCACTCGCTGAAAAACGGCAACAGTAAGCACATCTGGTTGAAAAGCCTCCCTTCTCCTACAAATCTGTGGGCCAGCACCAGCAGGCTCAGGACATAACCATTTTCATTCCCTGCTCTGGCCCCCGGAGAGTAATGAGGTAGCAGCAGCTAACGACTGATGCTGACAGCTGACAACAGAGTGCTGCAGCAGCACGTAAACCATCACAGCTATCACAGAGGGAGCGTACAGCTGCTATTCAGCCTTCAGCTGTGCTCGTCCTTCAGAGGAGAAAATATGTTTCATGTGAAAAGCAAAAGTTCGTTTTTTATTCTTTGTTCATGTGTGCGTATTCACTGGAAACTCCAGTTGAAATACAGGTTTTTATCACCCTTACCCCTCAGATAAGATTTAAAGTTATTCATGCATGGCCTAAGTGACATTTGCAGCACTTAAAACATTAGAAATAAAGAAAACAGAAAAATAAGCTGTACTCTTTGAGATACAATTGCTAAAATGGGAAGGACAAGCCACGTGCATTACAGAAAATTAGATAATATCTTCTTTTGAAAATAAAGGCTGCAGTCCAGGAAAGCAATGGTATATGTAAACAGATGATTTGATTTCTCTTGGAGTGCTACCAACGCCTCTCAGATGCTTAAGGCTAAGCATATGCTTAAGTGCTTTACTGGGCCAGCAATAAACGAGCCAGGGATGAGACTCATTGGCAGCTCCATCTCTGACTGACTAAGGGGGATGGAGAGCATCCAGATCCATGCATGAGGAAGCCTGACAAATTAGCGGGTAAATTTGTTCTCCTCAGTAAATAAAACAAGTTGTAAAAACAGGTATATTCTTCACCAAATAATCTGATTTTTCAGAGTATGGCCACCGAACCTTGGTTCCTAATTATTGCCTTAATTATCCCTTTTCACTAACTGCCTACCTACGGACTTAGATCCCTGTTTATCACCAACCCATCCCTCCCAGCCTCCATTCTCCCCTCAGAGTATGCTTGTCAGTTGTCAGACTCCTTTCTTCTTCTATCTTATCTGCTAATGTTAACTGCTGTTTTCAATACCCTCCCTTGATTTGCTCCTGTCCTTCAAGCTTTCTCTCTTTCTCTCCTTTCATGTCTCTGACTAATAACAGACTTCCTCTCTGTATTATTACCTGTCCTTCTTTAGATATCTTTTCACTGGCAATAGCAAGAGCAGCTTTTTAATACATCCCCAGCAGCTTTCTCTTTGTACACTACTGATCATCCGACGAGATCAAAAGAGGATAACATAAAACAGAACTGAGAAAAGAGGATAACATAAAACAGCCACTGTTTCCAATACTCTTCATCATGCATTTTCACTATCTTGAATTTAATTGGATCATGATATGCACCAATTTATAAACACAATACAAGCCCATCCACAGGGGGCTAAAATGCATAGATATTTCACACAGCAAAATATTCACAAAGCAGAAATTTCGTATTAAATTTTTATAGGCTTTCAGTGCAGAAATCCAATTACTGTTCAGTGCAAAACAAGCAGCGGAGAAGGGTGGGGGTAGGGCGAGACAAAGGCAGCTAAAGTGGCAACAGAAAAAGAAAGCTTATCTGTAGAGAATAGCAGCTGAAACCAGCTTAGAAGACTCTAACAGTGCTTTTTTAAAAGTCCTGCTCTAGCTAGTAATTTCTCTGACCGGTACTATTAAAATTTCTCTTTTCCTTTTTAAATATGTTTAAATGAATAGAGTGCAAACCATTTTCATTTCCTGCCTGATATGAACCATTTTAAAATCCTGTTCTCTGCCACATTTCATTGCATTTTTTTCTTAAGTGTCATACCTGTTTTATCCCATACTCAAAAGCCTTCTGTGCCAGTCTCCCAGGTCCCTCAACAGTTTTACCATCATCATTAGGTCCCCAGCTTGCACTGTAAATATCCACGTGTTCTGGATTGAAACCAATTGAACTGGCTTCAATAGCGTCAGTGACTATTCCATCCAGCATACGTATACCTTAACAGAGAAAAACAAGGAGACTGTATTTACTGTCTGCTTCCTCTTCTTCATCTTTGTTACCTGACTGTAATTTTTCCAGCAAATTAACTATAACTATTAACTATATAACTGTTAACTATTATATAACTATTAACTATAACTATTGTACCACAGACTACTGCTGTTCATTTAAATAATACTCAGGACGTTAATGTCAGTGTAAAATAATACACTTACCCTTTACTTGTAGAGCTTGGTGCTCTCTACAAACATCAAAAAAAAATAATAAATCCTAAAGTTTGGTTGCACCTTATTTACCTCTTTCTCTGTTTTTGCAGAAAGCCAGGAAGATGATGTTCTGTTTACTGTTCCTGCTTTCTTTTCATTACAATGAGCTTTCTCGTTTTGTAATGACCTTCTTCTTTCTTTAAAACCGTAACAGAATTCTTTTCTCAAATTGCTGTCATATCACTAAAATCAAATAGGTTTTGTCAACATTATTTTTAAGAGTTTTAGTTCGAAGATGTAATTCTGACTGTTCTGACTAAAGCGCTGTCCTCTCTGTCATTAAGCCGTTTTGCTGTCTTTCTGATGCTATTTCACGAGCTCTTCAGTCTTCACCACAAAAAAACAAAACAAAACAAAAAAACACTCACTGTTACTTTACCGTATTCTTCCTACTGTGAGAAATCCAGGGATGCTAGTGATATCTAGCCATTAATGTTTTATTAGGAACTGCATGATCTAATCTTCTCCAGATCAAGCCTAATCACAGTGGTACTTAAAATTCAGCGGCAGGCAGTGGCTCGCCTGCACCAGACCCCCTGCTCTGCAAGCCCCTAGCTCTGCAGTGGGATTGCTACCACCGTCCGGCGCTGGGTGAGGACAGAAAACCCCGCTATGGCATGGCTCTCCCAGCAAGAGCAGCAATGTCACAGTTAGAGCAGTCGGGATTCAGCCTGTGTTTTCAAGCGATGAAAATGTCAGGGTTCTCCCAGACCTGGCAAGTTTGTATGACAGCAGCTGCACCGTTACTGGCAGCTGGTGAATTGGGAGGACTGGCTTTCTGGCATTTTCCACAAAATGGGGATTTTTCCAAAGCATGCCAGGAAGAATGTGACAGTGCTACAGAAAAAGAAAAAAAAAAAAAAAAAAAGGGAAAAAAAACAACCTTCCCCTTGCAGCTCTCTGTTTTATTCTTTTTTATTGTTAAGCAGGAGAGAGGGCATAATTCTTTCCCCAAATGGCTGCTCTCTAAGACTCCCAACACCTCTGAAAGAAAGCTGAGCTTTATTATTTCATATTGATTAGTGGCAAAAAAGAGACAAAGGAGTTAATCTGTTCAACCACTGCTACTCCGCTATCACTCGTAAAGCTGGGAAAAGAATCAAGGTGCATCCTGTGCTTCAGGTTCTACAAACACCTCTTGCCCTGGATAGGCTTAAACTCGTAACATTTTGAATATTCCTTTTTCAACTAGCTCAGAATTGTGAGATTCTGTCATACATGTGTGCTGTGAGCAAAGATCTGCCTGTGTGGAAATGGCTGCAACACTCCGGACACTGGGTTGTAACAGATCATGAGATACTGGAAATTCAGAGAGACATTTCCCAAACAAGAAGACAAAGCCAGTTCTGCTGATAAATAATGTAGTAAGGAAGAAAACATGCACACTGGCAATGCACTGATAAAAAAAAGCTCAGCAGGAAAAAAAAAAAAAAGAAAAAACTGTCATGTCTGTATGACCTCCAAAAATACTGCTTGTTTAAGTCAGCTTGGGGATTTGATGACTGCAGTGATATTTCCCTAAGCAGATTCCAATTATCTGTTCTTGCATAAATTCTTCCACATGCTTTCTCTCATCATCAGTCCCACAAATTCAAAAGCAGGCAAAGCCCAAGGTAATTTCAGACACATCCATGTATCTGCCTGGCAGAAGGCTATTTTTAGCAGCACATCACTATGTGGGAACTCTCAGCCCAGTCCTTTGTGAAACGCAACTTCTTAATCATTTGATTTCCATGGCAGCACCAGAGAAATATCGCAGCACAGTGCTGTGGTTAGATATGCACAAAGGTATACACACTCTGCTTTACTCCAAAGGCGGTAAATACACACATTTCTTAGCTCTATACAAAACAAGAGGTTAATGTTAAATGAAACCGAAAGGTGTCACTTTTAAAATTGACATTAAGGAGTATTTGTTTCACACAGCACATAGGGATGGCCTGTGGGATTCATGGCCACAAGCTGTTGAAATGATTTAACACAGATTTCAGAACAGGGCCAGACATTAATATACTAATAGGAGTACTCGAGATTATTAAAGTTACTATTTTCATGGAAAATGAAAAATTTTGAATTGAATGTTTTACTTCAAGGCAAAGTTAAACCAGTCTCTAATGCCAAAGGTCAGAGAACAGCATATTCCAAATGTCTGGGTTTCTTTCCCTCTTTCTCAAAGCATATGTTGCTGACTATCAGAGAGAATGCATTGGCTACGGACCACTGGGTTTATCCCGTATGGCAATTGATACAAGCAAACAGCCGCTTAAAGAAGTCACCCTGAACTAATGTCAAATAGAAGTGTGTAATGCATCATCCCAAGGATTTAAAAAAAATAAAAATAAATAAACAAAAATGCCTGTGAAGAAGTAAATCCTATGTAGCTTTGTACATAAAAAAAAAAAAAAAAAACCTTCCAGTGTCTACCCAGACCAAATTTAGCTAAATCTTTTGAAGAATTCTCCTATTTTCTGATGCTCTTTGGACATGTTTTTGTTACACCCCTATCTCAATCATGCTGGTCATATATACTGGCTTACAATTTATTTCAACTCTTGTACATTTTTCTTATCTGCCACCCAGTGATTAGGAGATTTCTGGGTAATCTGAAGCTCTGGATTGCTTTTCCTCCTGTTATTTTCCTTTTCTAGACAAGTCACACAGTACAGATTTCTAGTTTGCATTTGCAAATGAAATCTGTGGAAGAACCTTCTCTATAGATGCAAGCGCCTTAAAATATGGGCACAGCAGGAATTCAGACATCATTGCAGCTTCATCCATTTTGCCCTGCTTTGAAAATTTGGCATCTTCGTCTCATGAGCGAGATATTTTATTTAAACAGAGCATGACAGCATAATGCATTATGGTGAAGGCAGACTGCAAAGCTGACATCTGTGACAGCTGAGTAGAGGAAATGGGAACCTACAAACGTAGGACCAAAATGGTGGGAATGGCAGTCATGGGTGTCAACTGCCACTCATCATCCTTTTGTTTAAAAGGAAAAAAGAAGTAATGGAAAAACTAGACTGCAACAAGTATCCTCCTCTGAGCTAAATAACCATTTGAAACTAATACTTTGATCATAGCTATGTCATAAACTTCTAAGGGATTAATTTGGATATTCTTTCTTCTAATCTGCTCAATCCCCTCTCCTCCTCTATGCCATCTCCTTCCAAGATAACCAGCTACAACAAGCGAATCCATCATTCCTTAAAAGATCTCTGTGTACAAAATAGATTATTATTAATCTACATTATTACTTTTTTTGTTACATATTACTTATATTCAAGTGACAAATTCCAGAGAACACGATGGCATTTAAGAAATGATGTCACATAGATCTATCACTCTGCCCTGTGGCCAGTCATGATTTTGTAGACTAATGCTGTAAGAGTGATGATTCCTGTGAAGGAACAGCAATTTATATTTCAGATTAATGGTATCTGAAAACATTCAGCATTTCACAGAATTTTTCTAGTTTCCGTTCACGTCAGACATCTAACTATTTTCATTCTCTTACCTCCAACTTTGGAATTGTAGGCTACTCCAACTCCACATTTTCTGTTGTTGGCTTGCATTGCAATTTCTCCTGCACACCGTGTTCCATGCCTGAATAAATACAGTAAGAATAAATGATGCCTCATAACCTACACAATTCTGTGTAATGTACACAAAGACTAGTGAGTGACTTTCTGGATTTGGTGGATGTCGTGAACTGAATGTAATGCAGCTGTTGAATAATTCTGAGCTGTATCTACGTGACACAAAAATACTTGTTCCCTTAGGCTTCAGTCACTGTAATTTTACCTATTTAGTGATCAAATGATCATCAAGATGAGATGGTAAATACCTAATCCAAGACACACTGAGGTCCATAAAACTATCCATTACCTGTATTTTAGCAGAGTGCATCTGTCTTTTACAGAGTAGTGTAAAACTATAAGGCTAATGAGCTACTGAACTTCTTCAGAAAGAAATGCAAACGAGTCTTTTTCTAATCACACATTCAGATATTCTTTTTTTAAAAAATGATTGCCTTTATTAGGATTTCAGAAAGTTAGCCTTTAAAGTGTCTTCATCTTTGCTAAATTTTTCTTGTAACTAGCTACTTGCTATGCAATTTTTTTTTATTTTTTTTTTTTTTGCCATGGGTGATTCTTTACTCTTCAATAAAGAAAACTTTCAAGTAACTGTAATTGTAGAAGAGTTGTATTATTTAATACTATAGATTGTTATTCAATGAAGTGTTCTAATGCTTCTGGGCTGAATTCCATTTACTTATTAATATAGATTAGAAATAATACAGGTAAATGTAAGAGATAATGTCATCCGAACAAGAGGATAATGGACTCTCGCTCTTAAATAATGCTGTAGTAAAGTAGAAATGTCATTTTTCAAATGTCTTATTCATGGGATATTTATCTGTTGATTGACTGTTGTGTTGTTTTTTTTTTCCCTCACACACTGATTTATGTTATGAATGCTGTTACATGGTTTGATAGACAATAGGGAACCAGTGCATCAGTATCTTCCTGTACATTTATTGACTAGTGACATCCTAATTGGTTTAAGAAATCGGCTTCTGTGCACCAGCTTTTGAAGAGGTCCACTCTCTTCTCTTGTGCCAGACAAAACCCCTCACTGAACTACATGAATACTCCCATCAGGTGTGACAGATCCATCCTGATGTTCCACTGAGTACCTGACTGGCAGCTCTAGAGAGGGCATTGGGGAAAATTCCCCACTCCTTCCAAGACACCCAAGTCCACTAAGCAAACTGGCTGGTTGTCTGTGTTCGAGCCTTTTGAAACTTCCTGTCTTTCCACTTTGAAGGTGTCCAGGCCAAATCTGGTCTAGATAATGTTTCCAGACACCTTTTTCCTCAGAAGAGACAGAAAGATTTTCCAGAAAAGGAATGTAACCTCCTCCAGTGTCACAGCCATATCAGAGGAGGTCAGAAGCACTGCTTTACCTGTGCTTATCTGTACTGAGATAGAAAACATTTGTCCAAAATACTGTTTTGGTCCAGAAGGTAGTGCCAAAACGAGAATACAGTGTCCTTAAATACAAAAGTTGGTCTAAAGGGATGGGTTTTTTGTTTTTGTTTGTTTGTTCTGTTTTGGGTGGGTTGGTAGGTTTCTCTAAGAAACAGCCTGTTTCAGAGCCCTTCACAGCAGATGCATTATTTTAAAATTCCCAGAGCAAAGCAGAGAACTTAAAATTTGCTTAGGTAGGTATTGTTCTACAAATGCATGTGGTGACATGAACAGATGGTTCCATTCAGCTTGCAGAAACGTGTCAGACTTTACAGATACTAAGATATGGAGAAACTCAAGACGTCAAAATTTAATTTCCCTAATACCCAGTGTCGGTGAAAGTGTTTCTGCCAATAAAAACACAGGAGATTCTGCCTGAACATCGGGAAACACTTTTTTTTTTTTTTTTTTGCTAGGAGGCTTACATGAACACTGGTGCAGGCTGTCCAGAGCGGCTGTGGAGTCTCCTCCTTGGAGATATTCAAAAACCCTCTGGACATGGTCCTGTTCACCCTGCTCTGGGTGGCCCTGCTTGAGTAGGGGGTTGGGCCACAGGAGCCGCTGAGGTCCCTTCCAGCCTCTACCTTTCTGTGGTTTTGTGACACAGATTTTTCCTTTCATACATAATTACCACAGGGGACATGGATATTTCCTCATTTGCATGTCATAACACACGAAGTAGTAGAGTACTATTTTACTCTCTTCACACAACTGGGACGCTACTCACTTGTTTTCATTTGTTGGGTCATATCTAGGAAAGGGATCGTGATCGTTGTCATTGAAATCATAACTTGCCTTTGGGTCCTACATTTAAAAGAACAGAAATAATTGGGACAATTAGGAAACGCATTTTTAAATGTGCAACAAAATGGGTTCTAGAGTCGGTATTTATTGATTTGGTGTGCCTCATGATGACAACAATCAGGTGCATAGAATTTGACAGGCATTAACAATTCCATGAATTTTTCACGGAGCTTTAATAATTCAGCATTAAACCACGGTATACAAACATGCCTGGGAACTAAATCCACTGAGATTAAAAAAAAAAAAAAAATAAATATTAAAAAAAAAAGTTATCTTTGCTAAGTAACATTCAACTTCCATAGACCAGGTTCCAAATCAAATTAGGTCTGAGGCAAATATTTCAGTTTCTGCAATGTAGGAGCTGCCTTATGGAACAGACAGTGTGTATGTGTATGAAATTTACAAATGATTAATTTATTCCACAGCAATCTAATGCACAAACTTACATAGTTAGCGTAGATGTCAGTGTGATTCCACTCCAAGCCATCATCTAATACTGTGATGACAACACCCTTGCCTGTAATCCCTTTTTGCCATACAGGAATAACATGGAGATCCAGTTTGGGAAGGGATGGAGTTATCCTTGTATCTTGCTGAGGGACAGAAAGGATTGCAAATGTGTCAGTATTTTGTATCCATTTATACCACACAGATCCAAAGTCACATTTTAGAAATGCTCTGCATCATCCCAGCCTGAATTAGTGTATTTCTCTCAAACTTTGCAAACATATAACAAAAACGAATTTGTTCAAATAGTTGTAGCACTGAAAGATTTCCCCCAACCCCTTGAAGCTTCCAGAAAACCACCTCTGAATAAGGACCATCTCTGATTTATTAGAGCTAGGCAACAGAAATAAATACAAGAGGGCTAGGAACATACCAATGAACCTTGCAAAGTTGAGTTAATTACCTGACCTACTAATGTCTGTTGTTTTCGCCTTTTGAAGAGCCAGGATGGTAAGTAGCCCACAGTACAGTAGGCTGTGTTTTCTCTAAACTTGTTTTCTCCTTTGACGTTCAAGTTAGCCAGAACAGAATAATTAATGGCTAAAACAATTAAGGTAGCTGTTTGGCTAGGAACAACTGTGCTGAATCACAACTTTCTGTTTGCTACCCTCATTACTTTTCCTGTGGTAAATCAACTGGAAGTATGAGTCATTTATAGCCTTCTCTTCCACAGCAAGTTCTTTGAAAAGTAACTTCTAAGTGGGTCATTTTTCCTCTCTAATATTAAATATGCAGCACATACATCTAATCTAGAATCCTTGCTTACTGCCCCATAAAAACAGAGATATAAACCCCAGCATTTTGTTTGTGTTTCTCAGAGCATAATTACATTAGTTGATCACAGGTTTTTCATTTATTTGTTTCCAAAAGAATGTCGGACAGCATATGAGGATTAGAAGAAGTATGTTACAGGAATAACATTTATTTCACTTTTTGCTTTCTTTTCTGACTGCTGCAGATCAGGAAGGTTTTGAGGTTTCCAGTTTTGTTTTCTAGAATCCGTTACATGTTTGGGGTTTTTTTTGGAGATTTGTGAAGACACACTGAACAAAAGTTAAAAACTGTTGACATTGAATCAGATAATAGGTTATTTACTGCAAGGCAATTATAACATTTTGGAAGAAACTACCTAACACAATATATGTAATTAAAAATATATATACAATCAATGTGCACTGGAAACAAGAGTAAGCATCATGTTTTCTGTTTCTCATGTTTTCTGTTTCTCATGTGTGTAAACTGGAGGCAAAAGGAGTGAAAAATCACAGAAAGGTGGAAAGAGGAACAGTGTCTTCTGGAGAACGTGGCATTGCTTTTTTCACACACACACAAAACAAACAAAAAACACATTTTTTTTGAACTGCACGTTTATGATTTTGTCCAAAGAAGAGACCTTAGATATTTTGTGCTTCCTACAGAAAGCAGGCAAACTAGCAAATACACACACAGCTTCAAAGAAATGTTAAGTTCTCAGAGATAATGTTTTTATGTTGATAAATAATCTGTAGGAATTTTTGTGGAAATATTTTATGCTATGTGTTTTGCAATTTACTTCTTCTAGCTAAAAGGAAAGAGAAGCAAAAGCATTGTACAAACAGCCTACAGTTTGGTCTGCTTTCTCTAAGCTGAACTGAAGAAAAGGAAGTATCTCTAGCCACTAGGATCGTGTTTGTACTTGACCATTTTTCTTGTTATACCATTTTTAATCCCACTCCTCTTCTGAGGGAAATCCATGACATCTAGACTGAAGGTAAACCTAGATGCATGGTGGAAATACAGATGAAATGTAGGTGATGAACTGTATTTCTGACTTGTCATATTCACACAAAAAACTAGAGAGGTCAGGAAACTTTTTTTCCTTGAGGTTTTCAACATGTGAGCTGTAAAGAATCTCTTCTACTTGCACCCTAGACCGAGAAGCCAAAGGTGACTGCCATATGTGTGCATATGCTTTTGTGTTCTTCCGGAGTATGCACTGCACATTACCAATTTTAATGGAGAAACACATGCCCAGCTTCAGACCTGTTAAAGGAATTCTTACATCTTGACAGCAAATATTTTAAAGTTATAATACAGGTAGGTATTATCTATTGTACCATGTTCTAATATCACCCCCCCCCCCGCCGGAGCAGCAGCCTAGATAGGCTTCTGGAATCTCTGCATGAACTACACCTCACAAAAGACAGACGGTTGCCTGGAAATATTATGCACAGAGATTTTTATAACCTATGCTAATGAGAGGGACTCTTCATTTTTTCCCTCCAGTGCAATCGCTGTGATGCTAGTAGAGTAGCACAGCTGATACTACGAGCAAAAATTCATCATCCCTGGTCCCACAATGAGACAAATTCTTACCAGATACCACTGCTGATTCCACATAGGATCGTTGAAGAGATTCTCTGCTGAGTCTGTCATGGTGGCACGCTTAGTTCGCTTTTTCTCGTATTGCTGCTCTGCCCATGACACCTACAATTATTTGTAAAAACGTGATATGTAAGCCAGTATACATTGGAACTCCATTAACCTAGAGGACAAGGGTTTTCCTCACCCCAGCTAGACTTTCATGCCGAGGGCTAGACGAGGAACATTTGATGCAGAGAGGAGGACTGTTTATTTTGTACTATGGTGTACTTTGGGAAAGAGGACTCAGTGAAATCACTATGCCATACAATTAATTTATGTAAAGTACAAGTTAACAGTGGACATCCTGTGAATGTCACACAATGCAGACTTCCGTATCAAATGTGTAGTATGGTTAGAAGGTTATTTCCGTAGTGATGTTTACTGAAACAAACAAAACTACACTTTGCTCCTTTTTCATACCTTCATTTTAATGCCTATTGATTTATACTTGGAGTTACAAGAAAAGAAGGAAGATTCTCTCTGGCTTTCTCTCTGACTAGCAGTCATAATGATGATGTTACTCATAGCCCAGCTGGACCTTCAAGTCTCCTTCCCACCGGTGTTTTGAAGTGTGATCTGTTAGTAAACCAGGAATATTGGACTAAATTCCTCACTGGCATTATTCCACTTGAGGCTACTGAGAGCCAAAATGCTTCAGTGTGTTTTGCTGACGCATCTGTACACTGAATTGCCTGGCATTAGTGCACAAACAAAGCCTTCCCTAAGTTACAGGGTTATGTTTTAACGATATTTCCCACCCTTGGTCCTTTGAATGCTTTATTAAATCCACTTCAAATCCAATCCTGACTGTGCTGTGTGACACCCTGTGTGCTCCTTTTGGAAATGGAAAAAAAAAAAAAAAAAAAAAACATTACTGCAGGCACCTGGGCAGTCACTCTGACACAGACCAAGGTGCTGTTTTTCATCCCAATTTCCAAACAGGCAAAGAAAGCTCAGATTCCGGAGGTTGCCGACGTCCTGCTTTAAGGACATTTTACGAATCCATTTAAGAATGCCTGGGATTTAAACCTTTTGCTTTATGCATCTGAACAGACTTTAGTACTTTTCCCTACTGTCATTTGATGACCTTATGGTCCTTACACATATCACCATATATGAAACAATCATAAGAGTGAGTTAGAAATTATTATAATAAAGAAATGTACTGATTTGATTAAAATACATCTTTTATAAGGAGAACTTAACAAAAATTCACTGCAAGATCATTAACCCTTAAAGACGGAAGCTACAGCAAGCACATATACTGAAAGCTAATGCAGCTCACTTTGCTACGTATTTAGTGCTGAAACCCCTACAAAGCACAATTAGTCTCAGGTGATGAATATACCCATGAAGTATGAGTATTTTGAACTGCACTACTGATATCCAAGGCCGTATATACTTCTGCACAGGTTACAGCAATTACCGTGATTCTCTTCCCTGCCCACAGCAAAGCTTGGCCTCTGCATCACCCAGTGGTAATTAAGAACTGACAGTTTCCATGCTTGTTGTTTTCTGATGCGGACAACTGCTCTGAGGGAAATGAGCTGAAACTACCAAGCACATATGTCAGACAAACAAGCCAAATGTTTGTCACTCAGCAGCTGGGTAAGGTTCACGCTATCCATCTACAGCAAAAGCTGAAGGCCCCATGCCAGATCTGTAAAGCACTGGAAACGATTTTGATTCATGTCCCCTGCAAGCAAGTGGACTTGGAAGCTAGTGCAAATACTGGAAGACGCTGGGGAGCCAAATATTTGTATCCTTTCAGAACATTCACAGGCATGACCCATTTTACTACAAACACTTGGACAGCCACAAGAAGGAGATAATATTCAGAGTAGAGCCAAGTTTTGCCCCAGCTTCCATGGCTAATGTATTGTAAAATTCATCAAGGCAATACACAAACCAAGGCAGGATTCTCTTCTCTTTCCTTTATTATAAGAATTAATTTAAACCCTTTTAAATGGGCTGTTGCTTAACAGAATTAGCTCTTCGGAGTAAAGGTCCATGCGCAACCACACAGCATTACATGATTGCCTCGTGTTTATATACTTACCTAATGACATAATTACACTTCGTTCATTCACATAGTTAATTTGCATACTAGAGGGTAAATAAAAGGGAAATTGGAGCAGATTTAGCAAATCACCTGCAGCACTTTGAAGCTGGTTAGGGGGTCTAAGTACATGAGTATGCAGTAATGTTTAGTGGTAATGCCTGCAATGCAATGACTTCCACTCTGCTCATGACGCAAGAATTTGGTATATTAAACATGGTCGTGTTTTCCTGTGTAACAGACATTTGATGTATTAAGTACAAAAAAAGGATCACAGAATATCCCAGGTTGGTAGGGACCCACAAGGATCAGAGTCCAACTCCTGGGTCTACACAGGACCACCCAAAAACCAGACCACCCAAAAACCAGACCACGTCCCTGGGCAGCCTGTCCCAGTGCCCGACCACCTCTGGGTGCAGAACCTTTCCCTAACCCCCAGCCTGACCCTCCCCTGTCCCAGCTCCATGCCGTCCCCTCGGGTCCTGTCGCTGTCCCCGGAGAGGGAGGGAGAGAAAAGCGAGGAACTGCAGCCAGATCTCTGTTCCTGTACGATGCGGTGGTGGTTTTTACAATAAAGCTGTGGCTTTGAGCATCCCCAGTTTGGAAAGATTTCACCCAGGATGATTTAGAAAGATTTCACCCAGAAGACTTCAACTGCTGATCTGATGCTTGCAAGGAGACAGACGGGAATGGACAGTTTTGAAACAGAACATGCAAAACAAATACGCTGTCTCACCCCCTCCTTTAATTCTTCATAAAATGTTTCCTCCTAACTGACGTTTGCATCCAAAAACTTCACTCAGATAACCAATTACTTCTTCTCAAGTGATTCATCCTTACATGACAAAACGCTGGTTTTCACAATGAAGTTACTTGACGTTTTGGACTGCTGCTGCAATAATGCTGATTTGAAATTCAAATGTCATCATTCTGATGTGTGTCAGATGCTGTTTTTAAGAGGGGCTGACAGCATTCTGCTCTGTTCCTTAAATTTGCCACCCACCACATTTCCTCAGTATGTTTACAAATAGGGATGCTTCTCTCTTAAGTAAAGTCAAATAAATGGAGATTCTGCCTTGCTACAGGATTGCGCCTTAGACTGTATAATCCATGGCTCTGAACGGTGCCCGTCCCTGATTTCTGGGAGATCCCAGTGTACCAAAACACTGCAAGTCTAGGTCATGCGATGAATCCCTTAAGCGGAGGTCTTCGCTTGCCATAGAAAAAATAAATCTAGCAAAACCTCAGTCTTTTTTTTTTGAAGGAGTAATATTGAATCACTTTAAATGGAACCTAATTTCCATAGCAATCGCATACGCATGGCCTGATAAAACTTATTGGATCTATGGATTTTTGCTTTGAATCGAGGTCTGTTGTTCGTCATTCATGTTTTCACCACCAACACATTGACATCCGAAATTCTGCAATGCTGCATATTTTAAATCTTAATTTGGAAAGCACTTGCAAGAAATATGGTAAGAGAGGGTCAGAGTCTGCCTGCTAATGATGGAATAATAAAGTTTTATTCGACACAAGTATGGATGGCTGAATACATTAGACTTGCAAAACGAGCAAAGTCTGCCTGTGACCTCGTTAGGAGGCTGGCAATCAATAAGCAGTCAGAATAAACAGAGGGCATAAAAAAATAATAATGTAACACTCACCCGCTCATCATCAGAAAGTCTTTTAGTGATATGAATGGCACTTCTTCGAGATCGCCTTGGATGGCTTTTATGTCTGAATAGGTAGTGATTTTTGAGTGATCCAATCTATAAGACAGAGGCGTGCTGTAAGTATGGAGAGGTATCTCCCTACCGCAAACAAATATCAACAGTCACAACCGGACGGAATGTTTTCTGCTTGAAAGAAAAGAGCAAGAAACTACGTATAAATATGTTAATCTGAACTGGAACACTCTTCAAGTCAGAAGTGCTTGTCACAGCCTGCGTGCTCCCGGAAGGGTTTTGAGGAATAATTTCATTTAACCTCATGAAGTTGCACTCATTACTACGGCAGTACTCAGCAAAGTAGCGCTACTCCTGTAGTAGCAACCGGAGCAACCAGAGGCGTCCTGGCAGAGCCACGTCCTGGAGGGAGGTCAGGTTATGCATTTGGCCGCACTCCCCGATTTTGGCCCCTTGGCTGTTCCCGGGGGGCTTTGTGCCTCGGGGACCTCAGGAGGGGTCGCGGCGCTTGGAGCCGGCACCCCGCGGGCATTTTCGCTGGCAGCGCGCAGGGGCCGGGCCAGCCCCGGTGCCCTTCGCTCCGCGGGGACTGCTTGGGGTCGGCACCGGGGAACCCGAGGGCTTGGGGAGCCCGGACCGGGGTCTCATCGGAGGGGTGAGCCCTGCGAGAGGCCACGAGTGGGCGAGGACGGGATGAGGAGGGGAGGGTGGGGAGGTTGGGAGGGGGTCGCCGGCCCCCCCCGCCCCGCTCGCAGCCGGCCCCGGGATGCCGCGGTGGGAACGGAGGCTGCCTGCGGACCCCCGCCCGGCGCCGGGACGGAGCCGCCACCTCTACGCGGTTACTCATCCCTGACAACGCTGACGTCACGGCATCCCAAAAAAAACATATAAGCGACGTGGGGGGGTGTGGGGGAGAGTGTGGGGGGCAAGGAGCCCCGAGCCCGGAGCCCCTCGTGCTGGGGTGGGGAGGGGGGAGCCTCCCGCAGCCCCGCTCCGTGCGCGGGGCGGGGGTCTTCGGAGGGGCAACTCCCCGAAATGGGGTAAAGGGGGTGTGTGTATGGGGTAAAGGGGTACGGGGGTGCATACGGGGTAAAAGGGAGCGTGCGTGTAAGGGGTAAAGGGATGTGTATGGGGTAAAGGGGTGCGAGCGTGTGATTATGGGGTAAAAGGGTATAGGGGTGCCTACGGGGTAAAGGGGTGTGTGTACGGGGTAAAGGGGTGCGCATGCATGCAAAGGGATGCGTGCGCATGGGGTGCGCGCCCCGCGCCCGCTCCGCCGCCCGTACCTGCCCCACGAGGTCGTAGCCCAGCTCCTCGGCGATGTCCCTGGCGGCGTCGGGGCCCGCCGGGACCTCGGCCGCCCACTCGTTGAGGAATTGCCGCCCGGCGCCGCCGCCGCGGGGCAAACAGCAGGCGGCCAGCAGCGCCAGGGCCGCGCAGCGCCCGCACCAGCGGAGCCCGTCCATGGCCGCAGCGGGCCGGCGTTGCTAGGCGAGCTCGGAGGGGCGGCGGGGCTCGGATCGGCTCGGATCGGCACGGCTTGGCACGGCACGGCACGGCACGGCACGGCTCGGCTCGGTGCTGCGCGGCTGCCCGGCTCCGCGCGGCCGCCCAGACCCCTTCGGTCTCCGGAATGGAAATGAGCGTTTTGCGCGTCAAAACGACGACAGACATCCTGACGTCAAAGTCTACCTGGCCCCCGGGCCGGGAGGGTGCTTCCCCCGGGGGGTGGACGGGGGGCGGGCGGCTCCGTCGGGGCTCCCGCCCCCTCCCGCGGAGGGAGGCGACGGGCGCGGGGCCGCTGCCGGTGTCCCTCCCCCGCCCCTCCGCGGCTCGCCCCCGGGGCGGTGGGAGCGAAGGTGGCGCCGTCCCCCGTCGGCGACACCCCTCCGCCGGGCCCTCGGGTGCCGCTGGGAGGAGCCGCGGCGTCGGTGCGAGCTGGGAGGATGAAACATTTCTGGTCCTTTTCCAATTAACTAATTAGCCGGACCCGCCGCGCGGTAACGCCTGATGAAGGCGCACCGTCGCCCGACGCCTCCAGCCGGGCGCTGCTGCCCGCTGCCCTGACACAGCGGGTGCCCTCACCCTGAAATGCTATCGCTCGAAAATAATCATTAACCACACTTTGTGTCGCACCCGGAGGTCTTCTTGTTGCAGTTTCTCAGCAAATTTCGTGCTTTGCTAAATACTCGTTTAACTCTGTAATTTCATTTTCCGTGGGTGACTGCCCAGCTCCTTCTGTTTTATTTAGCTTTCCTACTGCTCTCTCGTTGTCGTTTCTCTCCTCACGTCAGGAAAGTTCTCTAAAGATTTCCTAGTATTCCCTGAACGTTCTTGCTTCTACCTCTGAAACTGAACCTTTTAGCAGTTTCTGTTCATAGTTAACTCTGATCAAATGCTTCCTTATTCCAGCTTTTAAACTGGACGTTTTAAATGTCAGCGTTTTGCTCTCTTTTTATTTTAGTGTGGCCAATATGCCTGCCTAGTCTTCATTAGCTTTTAAAATAGGAAGATGGTGGAAAACATAAATGCAAAACAATGAGGAGTGGAAAATATGGCAATTGTAGAAAGCCAGCATTTGAGGAAATAGATGAAAACTCAGCCTCGGAAATTGTTGTACGAGGACAGGTACAGGTCTGAGAGCCTCCTGATAACTCCTGTGTTCCCACAGGGATCAGGGGGTTGTTACCATTGCAGCTCAAGAACTGGGCATTACATTTGCAGGGGCTCAAAAGAACAACAGTTGGAATGGATCAAGGGAGGGGGAGAAGGACGAGTGTCTTAGGTATACCAGAAGCACCTGTAATATTTTGATAAATATCAGTATGCAACCTAGCTTATCAATAAAATGACACTACAACACTATCCTGATATTCACCAATGCTCACTTTCAGAGACATGGTGAGGACACTCCAGGGTTTGTCAAAGTCAAGCCAGGGGCTAGGATGTGTTTTCTGTTCAATTTAATTTATTGTATTCGATGCATGATTTCCTCAGTGTTTACTGCCAAAAATGTATTTTCTTCACATTCCTGGAGAGACGCCTTAAAGATCCCTCTGTTCCATTTTTAGCACTGTGTTTCTGAGGCTTCCTTTCAATGTGGTTGTTTTGCCAAACAGTTTCTGGGTCCATGCAGATTTTTCCTCTGTCAGTTTTATCAGTACTGTTCTGCTCAGAACACAAAGGGCTTCGTACCTCTCAATTCTTGTCATAGGGATTGGTTTACGTTTTATATTCGGTATTGAGCAACTCTGCAGAAACACCTCCATGCAGAAAAGAAACAAAAGACATGTATATGTACAGTGACGGTTTATATTCCCAAGTCTTAAGAGGTGCGTAGAACATTTACATCCCTAAGACTGTCTTGCAGATCTCCATTCTCTTTTCTGAAGTCTTAGATTATTCCAATGTGTTTATTTATGGGGATAACATTTTGTTCAGGACTTAAGTTAGATGGCCTCTGTACAAGGTCCTGAGCTCTGATAGAAAATGATCGATGTGATATACAAACTTGGTTATCCTGTCCATTAATGAAGGATGCTGTCCAACCCACTGCATTCCCGTCTAATAATAGCACAATGGAAAAGAACAGCTTGCTCAGCAGCATCAGGTGGAGTCAATGATAATTGTTTCATGGTCCATAAGCACTTCACATTTGTTGTTTATCAGTGAAAGATTTATTTCGTGCACCTAATGGTATTCTGCCTATGTGTAAGCTCAGAAACAAACACAAGACCAACTATAAAAAGATGCTTTCTAACGTATAACTTCAGTTTAGCATGGTATTCAATACAAACTTGCTCCTAACTAGGGGAAATAGGTTCTGAGAAGGATTTATTTTCTTCTTGTGGAGAAACGTTGGTAAAGAAATGTTTGGGTTTGTTTTTAGTGTGTGTTATTTGAGTGGGAATCATTAAATTTCCCAGCTGGAAGTGTCTTATTATGGCCCAAGTGCCAAACGTTCACCTGAGCAAAAATACGATGTTTGTATTGTGCAAGCCCATAAAGAGTTGTACCCATTAGTTGAAGGACAAGCAATAAATCCCCCCAGTCCTGATTTTCATATAACAGGAGTGTAAATCAGCAGTTATACTTTTTTATTTTATTTTATTTTATTTTATTTTATTTTATTTTATTTTATTATATGACAACAGTGTAAATTAACTCAAAATCCGGACCCAAGGCCAAGTGTTCTGAAGTCTTGAATTGCTTCAGCAATTATAAATACAAATCTTCATCTGTTTATGTTCCGGATTCCTCCCCGTCAGCACACTTACCTCACAGGGATATTTTGAAGAACTTTTGTAGCTTCCTCCAGGATATTTGGAGAAGGTGTTTTGGAAGTGTCCTCATACACCCCACATGAAAAGTTAGCCCCGTTATAGCCACAGATGCTATTCCATCTCTCTCGTACCTAGGAACTTAACTGTTTGTTTGTTTTTCTTCCTCCTTGTCAAGATGCTTGTATAGGTTTTAAGTTATAGCTGTACTTTTTGTACTCAGATTTCTGATCCTTCAAATATTTGTGCACAAAAAGGGAGACAGACTGGTTTTGAAAAGCCAAGTGCTTACACACAACACCACATTCCCTTGCTCGTTAGTAGGGCTGAAATATTTAAAACTGGTAGTTCGTAGTCAAGCTTCAAGACTTTGCTTTTGAGTCCGACGTGCTGCTTAACTGTCGTGGCATCATTCAGGACACCCATTTGCATTTGCTGTGGCCCATGCTGGGGAGAAAGGGCTAGTGCTGGAAACTGGAGGAGCAGGGGCTGGGCAGGTGTGGGATTTGCTCTCTCTGTTCCAGACGGTACTGCTTGGCTTTACCAACTTCACACTGGCAACAAATCCACCCCATCAACTTTTCAGCATGAGAGATCAGTCAGAACCATGCAGACAGGCAGATTCTGCCCCATGGGGTAAGGTTGGAAAGCTCAAAATCTTTACCATCTCTGAATGGCAACTAGTATCCAAAGAAATATATTTATTATGAGGTAGGAAGCACAGGCTTGAAGCCATGGAGCTCAAGAAGTGAGAAAGCTGTCAATGAAATGAAAGCACCCCAGGAAACTTTAAAGAGATAAAGACGTAGCCTCCATTTTCGTGCTCCCTGTAGAAAAGGAGCAATTGTCTTTCTTGGTGAGACAAATAATTAAATAGCAAACATAAGAAGGAACAGACCATAATGAAAACTAAAGGTGGGTAAAACACCTTTAGTTTTCTATTTTTTTCTGCAGAAAAAAAAAAATCATAATCATGAAGCTCCAGGGGAACTGCATCATTTTATCATCTTAATATTTCATAAGAATATTTTTGGTGAAGAATGTTATTATGCAATCACTTTACATTTTGAATCAGTTACATGAGAAAGCCAGAAAGCAAAGTCATTTCTGATGTCACTTCACAAAGCTGACCCGTTTGATTTTGCAGGATGAAGCTAAGAACCGCGACAGGCTGGGAGCCACCCAGCTGGAGAGCAGCCTGGCAGAAAATGACCTGGGCTCCTGGTGGACACCAAGTTGAACACAAGCCAGCAACGTGCAGCACAGAAGGCTGATGGCATGCTGGGCAGCAGTAGGCAATGGAATTGCCAGCAGATCAAGGGAGGCTATCCTGCTCCTCTGCTCAGTGCAGGAGAGGCTGTGCCGCAAGTGCTGGGACCTGTTCTGGTCTCCCCCGTACATAAGAGACACGGACATACTGGAGAGAGTCCGATGTAGGGCAACCAAGATGCTCAGTGGGCTGGAGCACCTCTTCTGTGAGGAAAGGCTGGGGCTGTTCAGCCTGAAGAAGAGAAGGCTCTGGGGCGATCATATTAATGTGTACAAATACCTCAATGGAGGGTGCAGAGAGGGTGGAGCCAGGGTCTTCTGAGTGGTGCCCAGGGCCAGGATGAGAGGCAGAGGGCACAAACTGGAGCACAGGAGGTTCCCCCTGAACACCAGGCAGCGCTTCTCTGCCATGCAGGTGGTGGAGCAGTGGCACAGGCTGCCCAGAGAGGTTGTGGAGTCTCCTTGGAGATCTTCAAAAGCCTCCTGGACGTGGTGCTGGGCACCCTGATGTGGATGGCCCTGCTGGAGCAGGGGTGGGACCAGATGGACCCAGAGGGCATTGCCAACCTCAGCCATTCTGGTATTCTGGGAGATTTTGGCTACTTCCGTAATACTCTTTCAACATGTAAACTTATCTTGGTTAAAATATTAATAGTTCTTCATGTAAGGCTTCGGTGCAGTTAGACAAGTCATGCTTAAGAAACAGGAGGAACACGTCCCGAAGGTGTTGCTGCTTCTCTGCATTCTGCTGCTGAGTTGAGAATGAAGTACAGGACCACAGCCCACTACTAGAGAGACCTACAGTGACCAACAGTCCAAACAGCGGCCTGTCCACGGCAAGCCTTGTTCTGAAGGAAATAGTGATGCAAATGCAGAGACACTTGTTTGGAGGGAAGTGGTTAATGCACAAGGATCAAAGATCACCCCAATTTGAGTTAAAGTGTTTTGACTGCTCCATGTATTACAAGCTTTCATCATCTAAGAGCGGCTTTTCAGGCTGCCAGTGAGCAGCTCCAGGGCCAGGCTTGCTGCCAAATTTGCAGAATTCCTCTGACTTTCACCCTGACCGCTGAGGAACTGCTCTGTGATATCATCCATTAGGAACAATGCCTTCTACCTCCTTCTGTCTCTCATTCAAGTGCATTAACCTAGAAGAACAATCCCTTGTAAAATGTGCTCTACAGAAAGTGGCTGCTGGTATTTCTACCTGCATCTCCTTACAAAATCCTGCCTGTTGTTAACGCTGCAAGATCCCTAGACCTCAGACAGCTATCGGGAGCTGAACAGTTCTGCAAAATGAAACCTCAGGCTGTAAAGAATAAAAACAATCCACCATGCAAGTGTCCGTATTACTCTATTGAATATTTGAAATATCCAATTTGAGGAGGTTAACTACACTTAGTGGCATGTTGTGTTTAACTTTAACTTGCTACGTGAGAGGACCACATTTGAAAATGGCAATTGCTGGAAACACAGTCTGATGGCCAAAGTGGATGTGGTAGCTGGTGTAGCTTAATTATTTAAATACTAAAGAGGGCTGTGCCACTCGTATTCAATTTGGCTCTAGACCAGAGAATACTCTTGAACCACACTCTTTTTCAGTAACACTATTTCTTTTCTGTAGGAGCCAATACTACGAAGTAATTGAAGGATAACATAAAAGAAGCCATATGTGTAGGCAATTGCAAAGAATATGGGAAACACCTGTTTTTCCTTCAATTACTGCCTGCAAACTAGTGGGGCATGTTTATTTTGGGGGCATTACATTTGCTTGGGTAATAGCGCATGACACATTTTCAGTTTTACTGCAGACGAACACTGAGAACAGCTAATCATATCTGTTCAAATGAAATGCAAACATGCCCTCCCAGCCATACGTGCAGTTAAACAGGGACTAATGACACCACGCATTACCCACTGCGTGCACTTATGCAAGCAGGAAGCAGTTGGTGAACAACCGTCCATTTGTAGAAACCTGGCTAATTTTGTTTACTCTATGTCTCTAACTAATCCAAGCAAAAAGCCTGGAAAATGCACAGGCAGACCTGTAGGAGACACAGAAAAGCCCAGAAAAACAGCAATAGCGTGAATATTTGAAAGAGACAAAGAAACCCCCAAATTATTCTCTGGCAATAGAAAGAAGCAGTTGCAAGTTCATACCCTGTTAGTAATCCAGATAGCAGAGGTGATCAAAAAAAAAGGAAATATTCTAGGGAAATATCTTATTAATTTCACCTAAGTGGATATAAATCCCTTCATTTTTAAATTCTATTTCTGGGGGTGTTATACTTTTAACAACATTTTACTTCCAGTAAGGCATTAATTGTTCTCACTTGCAAGCTCTGCAATAAATCCCTAAGTGAAGGCCAACACATTCATACATTGCTGACATGTTTTAATAAGAGTATAAATAATATTTAGTGTTGATAAAAAACATTGCTGAGAACTCTAAATTATCATTCTCACTGCACATTTAATTTAAAGGGGCCAATTCTGTAGAATTCTTGTTTGAAGACTAACTACGTTGATTAATTCATTTTAAACGGCTGTTATACAGGGTTCTTCATGTTCCATTTCAAATGTGCTGTAAAAGGGAAAAGACAGGAAAGAACAGAGCATGAAAGCATGAGATAAGAGAACAAATATGTAGGTAAACTAATTAAAGCACATTCAGAATTTAGAAGCTATATAGAGAAAAGGCCTATCAGTTTCTTCTCTCTCTTTTTTTTTTTTTTTTTGGTAACTTAATTTGGAAGCTATTTCATATATGACATTTGAGTAAGTATCAATAAGTGACAACAAGCAATGGTTTTAGGTTAAAAATTCAAAAAAGTTTTATTGTCTGAGAAAAGGTAGTCTCACTGAAACGAGCTATGAGAAACGAACTTAGAAGTTCTTCTTGCCAAAATCAGTACCAGGCCCACAGCATACCCACAAAAGGGAAAAGAAGAAAGATATATTTTAGACACACTTCCTACGACGTTTTGGCGGCAAGTAAGAGCTGCTGTTAGATGGCCAGCCTATTCCAGAGGGGGAGGGCAATGCCCATCACCTATCTGCTCACGCCTCTTTGTCATTAACATGGAGCAGGTGAATGCCAAGGGTGTGGAAGCAAGCCACTCTCACCGCTTTCTTCCCACCAAGTGGCTGCCTGTTCCACCCACCCAGGCCCTGATGCCTGTACTGTTTCTTGTGGCACCTGACTGCCCTGGGGAGGCCACGCCACTGCCCGAGGTCACCCTAAGAGAAGAGGCACCTGGCCCTCCAGAAAACTTGTGAGGAATCAGGCTGGTTTGTTCAAACAGGGCAAATTCCTCTCTGGCCTTTCTTGTTTCCATTTCAAACACTTGGGCTTGGATTAGGCCAATGAAGAATAACTCTAAATCCAACCATTCTTAGACTGAAATCAAAGTGCCCACGTGTTGGTTTGGCCAACTTAGCCAAAGCAGCACCAGACTGCGCATAGGCGAGGCTTGTGCCTGCCCTCTGCTCTGCCTCAGGGCAGCCTTCAGATGCCTGTGCTATCCAACCGGATTGCCGAGTGACATTAAGCCGCTCAGACTGCCTCGGGATGCTTTCAAGGCTACCTGTCTCATAGGGCAAATGCTGATTTGTATCGAAGGAATAAATGCAGCTGGAAAGGTACTGCAGGTGGAGTTACTAGAACACCACTTGCAGCTGGAAAAGTTTTACAACATTCTTTGAGCTGAGAGTCTGCTATGATCAAGCAATGGCATTTCAAAGCACGTTCATCACCCGTGAGCCAAGGGACAGTGGGCACCAGCAGGGCACGGGGACGGCCCCAGGAAAATGGAGGGAAGGAAGCAGCACGCCCGGGGCTGTGCCAGCTCTGGTTGGAATCACACCGAGACGTTTTCC
>CM021729.1:68312123-68339594 GCA_011074415.1 Stictonetta naevosa | reverse complement strand
GCACAATGCTTAGTATTCAGGGCACTGCATCTGAATACATTGAGAAAATTATATGTGCCAAACTGTTCACGCATTGCCTGACTGCAAGATTCGCTCACACAAACAGCCAGAGAAACAACATAATAAGAAATCTTCAGCCTATTTTCAGAATACAGATGTCTTAGCTGGGGAGCGAGCCTGATAACTGGGTTTGCCTCCAGGAGAGGAGGAGCCCACTGCTTGTTTAGATGCCAGGTGGGCTCTGGCAGCTGGGGACCAGGGCAGCTCTGGAGCACTTCAGTCCCGCAGGCATGCAAATAAAAACACTCCTTGAGGTAGCTGCTGAACAGGTAAGGAAGAGCAGTGTTTCCAAGCAGCTTTCACTAAAACTAGCCACCAAAACGCTACCTGAAAAGTGCGTTCACGCTCATGGTCAGAATTTGTACCTGTTTTTTAAGTGTTTTACCAGCTTGTAGGCTTGCTGAGGAGCTACAGGGTGTCTGAGGATTTGCTGTTGCTGGTCAATGTCCTGCTCAAGTGACCCAAAGCAGAGGCTGGGGCTCACTTTGAAGTGGCAAGTCCCTTTAGACTGAAGTCCACCCCAGTGAGGGGGCAGAATCTCCTTCTGCTCCGATTCATCGCAGCAGTGAACTGAGCCAGCATCAAAGCAAGCACTGCCTAGCCAGAGACGTGATGGGAAAGATGCGATTCTACCAGAAGCTCCAAAAAGCTGGAAGCTGTTTTTTTTTTAATAACCCATACTCTGATAAACTGATGAGGTGGATGGTGAGAGAGAGGTGGTGAGGAAGGCATGAAAGAGGGGAATAAAGACCCCTGGGGAGCACAGAGTGAGGTTTGTATCACAGCGGTCAGTAAATCTGCATCTTAGTTTTGGCTCAGGTGGGTGAAGCTACAGACCATTTAAGCCATGTCCTGTGTCAGATAATGGGACGAGAAGGACAAGAACCTTCTTTCTATGCATACATTCTACATACGCTATGTATCACACTTCTTGCATTTATTGAAGCATGACTTTGGTGAATTTGCTACCCTGCGGGGAAGTAAGTACTAAAAGCGCAGATCATTAATCCTTAATACTGAGTAGAAGCAGCTTGTTAGTTTATGCTTTACCATGTAATTATAGCTGCTGTGAAATGTTCTTGGAAATGCTGGGCTGCCATTCTGCAGACCCAACCAAGACGCCTTTGAGAAGACACCTTGGGGTGGCCACTCGCCACTGGCATGTGGTGCTGGGACCAGGACCCCCTGGTCTGCGGCGGGGACAGCTCATCCATAGAGACTTCCTTTAGAAACCTCCCACACATCTGTGTCCAGGTGGGTGAAGATACATTTTCAGCAAGTCTGACAACTGACACCAGACTTTGGCAATTAACTTGAATTTGAAGGTGGTATTTTCAATATTTCACAAGTAATGTAAGATCATAAATCTGATCTTCCCAAATGAAATCCCAGACAATCCCTTTCGGATCTCCAACCACAGCCTCTTTTTGACGGGCCCCTGGACTTGACTCTTGCTCTTTTCCTACAAACTCGTTTGTTCCGGGGCTCATCACACCCACTCTGGGAGCTGTCACTGGGCACGTTATATGCAGGCTACCCTCCCTCAATTTCGTCTTCTTAGTTGCTGTATTTAAAGCAATAACTTAGAGTTAACAACTTGCTTTCTGCAGATATTTATTAAAATCTGGGTGTCAAAAGGCAGTGACAGTCTCAAGCAAGAGGTCAAATTCCCCTACCGCCAGACACAAATCCTCGACAACTCGTGCTGTCTGCTCAGAGAAGTGTTCAGGCGCGTTTACAGTGATTTGTGTGTAACAGTCACCTGGTTGAGTGGATTACACCGTCCTTACACCATTAATTAAGGAGCAACCAAACTTGTTTTTAGCAGCCAATGTCTTTGCTAAACTACCAAAGCGCTCTGTGGGGGATCGGCAGAAGGTTTTGGATGAATTAGTTGCTCTTCTCTCCCCAGTCAGAAATCAGGGAGCAGAGGCTTGTGCTGACGTACAGGCAGCCCAGAAAACAGGACTGGAGGACGGCTGTGGCAATAATCATCGGCGGACACAGAGTAAGAAGGTGGCTGAACAGAATTCTCCTTTCTGACAAAGGAGACAGTTCTGTGAAGAGAGAATACATACGAGAGAAGTGTAGAGGATTCAGAGAAGAAAGTGAAGACCGGCGTGACTGCTAACTCACCCTGTGGACTGGTCAGATCGTAAACGACCCAACCCCACCTGGTGGTAGCTCTGGATTGGTTTGTTTGCTTTGCACCTCCTCATTTGCTCAGGGTATCCTCGTGTTTCAGAAGGTGCGTTAGAGACGTACGTTCCATAAATTCAGGCTTGGTGATGGCCGTGATTAACAGGCGTCTCCATGCAGGCTTCCATTTAACAGTGCATTCTGTTACTAAAAACGGACATATACGACGCTGCACTTAGTTAACAAGAAATGTAATAGAAACTGGATGAAAATGATCTCTTTTTGAGAGATACGGCTGTTTTTTCCCTGCATTTGTGAAATGAAAACATCAAAGAAAGAAATCCGTTGAATGACTCACGGGCAATCTATTAGCATTTTTGCCTATCCCTGCAAGCCATTCTTACACCGACACTTTCACAAAAGCTACCTACTACAGAATGGTGTCTGTTCTGGCTAGCTTGCTGGTCACCATCGTGATATAATCTCCTTCCAAAGCAATTTAATTAGCGCAGTGAAAGAACTGACCTTTCCCAAGATTTTATTTTTTTCCACTAGGCTAAAAATACCTCACTGAATATGTCAATAGTATCCTTGATACACACAGCACTCTAATACCCCGTTGAAAGGAAAGAAGCATTTTTAAATAATAATTTTATACACAATGAGGAAAAGAAGCTTTAAATTAGGCAAAATTTTTTGGCATGCAAATTATTGGAGATGTGCTAGGTTAAAAAAAAAAAAAAAAAAAAAAAAAAAGGACTGTAGATAGCAATACACCATGCTTGTCATAGAGCATTTTGTAGTAAGAGATTAGTGATGGCTATTACAATGCTTATTACAAGAGAGCTCCATTTTATTTTATTTTTTCCCTAGCAAAAAGCTAATAAAACAAACCAGATTCTTGGATCAAGAGGCACAGAAAATTGAACCAATTTGCCCAAGTCCATCTCACAAGCTGTCCATCTTGCCGATTTTGCCCACCGGGATGCATCTGAAATTTGCTTTTTCATCATTTATTAATTCCATCCTTGCCTGGACTGCAAAAGCATCAGCGGATGCGCAGCGTGCCCGGTGTCTTTGCAGAGCAGCTATAAGCACACACCTGCTCCTAGCGCAGCGCCCGACAGCTCCTTGCCCGAGCCCCGTGGGTGCTCTGCACTACTCCCACCCACACACACCTACTTTTTTTGAAAAATAAAAACTGAGGTTTTCAGAGGCCCCTTACTGCTGCTGCTGGTGCGGGCCAAGGATTCCTCCAGCAGCTGCAAAAGGCTGTCCTGCCTACGTCTGCCTTTCCAGTCCATGTCTAACAATGGAACGAGCACAGAGGGTGAGGCTCTTAAGAAGGAAGTGAAACTGGCTTGATAGGTACACAGGATGCATTTCTCTCAGGGAGAACACCCCCTCCTCAAGAGATTAAGAAACGAAAGGTGAGCAGTTATTTAGGGAAATACACAGTCCAGGCATGAGCTACATACGTGCGATTTGTTGGTGAGCAGGCGCTGCCTCATGACCAGTAATATTTTCTTGTTGGATTGCTTAGTCTTCAAGGCTGACAAGACAAATGAAATATTCTGTATTTCTGTGTGCAGTAAAAAATAGCTATCCTCTTCAATTGCCTCTTTTTTTTTTTTTTTTTACTATTACCGTGTGAAAGACAGCAGCAGCTAGATGTTCTGGCCCAGTAAAGATACCTTTAATCTCTCAAAACAGGCAGTAGGAAAATAACTCTGGGCTCAGAAAGGTTGAATCTTCATGGAAACACTAAACATAATTTATATATGTTTTAATACAAATATTTTTCATACAGGTTTTTCTAAAGAGCAAGGTAAGATAAAAAAACGGGGGGGGGGGGGGTGAAAAATATTTTTTTTAACTTGCACTCCAATTTGTTTGAACTGGCCATTGTAAGAGAATTGGGTAGTGTTGTTTTTAAGACACAACATCCTGCTTAGAGAAGTCAGCCAGCAGTAGACACTGGATGGGATTCACTTTACGCGTGAAGTTAGCCTGGCTTTTCTCCTCCACCCTATTTTTCAGACCTCTTAAACATAATTTCTTTCCAAACAGTCCAGATTAAAAAGGAATTTGAGCTTAAGCACAGACCAGATCCCATAACTGAAATACAATGTACGCCTAAACTGGTCCTGTTCCTTGTTGTGCCATCCCACGTCCGTGTGACTGTGACCTGGTGCAATGACTCCATGGGTCTCTGATTGCCACGTACAATATGAGATACCGATGAAATAAAATCTGTAAATCCTGTAAGCACTTTGCTACTACAGCACTAAGGGCCAGAAAAGTACCCAGGTGGAATATGTCCACTGGAAAAATGGCAAAATGCCAAGCATAAAGGGACTAAATGTTAGGAAAAGAAAGTGGATCCAAGCTTTCAAGAGGTAATTATAACTTTTGGTAAGTAAAAAAGAAAATATTAAATGTCAAAAGTCTGTGTCATGCCCATGTAAGTTATAGGAGTGAGTCATATTAACTTCACCTCAGCATCATAAAACTAGCATTGAACACAACAGCCTTCTCTTCTGCCTGCAGCAATTTATAATGCCTTTTTTCCCCTTCAGCATGACACGGGGAATAAAGCAGCACTATCTTGCCTTTATATTGTACTTCCTTGCTTTGGATCTTGCAGAGCTTTGGAAACCTGTATACGTGTGAGGCAGAGAAACACATAGCGTTCTTTGCCGAGAGACAATAAAAGCCACTTCAGTGCCTTGGACAGGAGCAAAGCGTGGGTGGACAAGGAGGGTGTCATGTCTTTTGTGTAAGAAAGGCTCTTTCAGGTTTCAGGCCACACGGGAGAGAAAGTCATCTGTCCAATTCCACCTGCCCTGCTGGGGCTTCCCCTTTACCTTACAGCACCAAGCATGAATTTCACAGAGGGGATGCAGACCTCCCGTCCTTCCTGGTCCTGGTGTCAGTAGCTAATGCACTGATCTGCCTTCACAGTTGCCACAAATTTGGCTGGTAAAACAGCTCAGGCAATCATAGTTTTTTGTGTTTGTTTGTTTATTTGTTTTTTGCCACTCAGTTTCCTTTGCCTACAGAAGAATTAAATGTTTATATTTTCCGTACATCCCAAACTGGTAATGTTCTCTTGATTTCTGTGGCTATTTCATCAAGGTTACACAGCAGTATATAACAAGTCTTGGTGAAACTACAGCGTTGACCTAGTAGATATAGAACATGACGGATTAATTCATGCCTTGTTCAGCATTCGCATCTCACCAAGCTGCATGCAGCAGACCTCGCAGAGGACGTAACAAATATTCAGCACTGAACATGGCTATCTCTTGATTCAGATGCAGGACAAGGGATGGTAGGCATGAATAAAAAACATTTCTAGTGGGAGGTGTCCCTGCCCATGCCAGGCGGGTTGGAGTAGGCCATCGTTAAGGTCCCTTCCAATCCAAACCATTCTACGATTCTGTGAAAAGAGAAACAAAAAGGTTTTTAATATGCGATTATGGGGGCTTTTTTGCATAACGAAGACGCATTTAATTTAAGCTGTGTGTTCAAAGTAATTTTGAATTTAAACTTCAGCACTTCCCCTGATGACTGATAGGATCCTGCAGCCCTGAAAGATCTGAGAAAGCATTTCGTAGCAGTAACTGTCACCGAACAGCCGGAGTGTCCAGGGCAGTGTTGCAACTCAAAATGTAGTTTATCCCAAAATAGAAGTGTGTATTTGATTTAGAAAGGTACATGTGACCGGCATTCATTTCCAAGGCTGTTGCTCAAACTTTTGCTTGAAGACGGAATGTAATACAAAAGAGTGAATAAAGTAGAGAATATCTACATATCCAGAAAAGAAAGGGTCATGTAGTAAGGGCAAGTCAGTGAAACTGACACAACGGTGATTAGTTGCTTTTCAGCTATCCTTTGCATTGCCTTTTTTTTTTTTTTCAGTAAAATCTTGTATTGTGTCACACGGCAGAAACTTTAATGGACTGTGGAAGTTCAGGTGGCCACAAGCCTCTTAAAGCCACTTTAAACAAAGATCCACGAGGCAGAGCCTTGGGCAGGGATGGCTGGCTGTCACTGCAGCAGCAGAACATCTCCTGCAGCACTTCCTGACCTGCTGCCATTTGCAGAGCCGGACCTCAAGACGAAAATAAATAAGTAAATAAATGGATTTCACGTGTGAAATAGAATGAACGCAGGTGATGTCAGTGAAGGAGCCGATGCACCATCACTGTAGGTTAATGCCAGCTGCAGCTCAGCGCACTTTTTGCCCGGTAGGAACAAACCAGAGTCTGTGTGTTTGGACAGCCGGAGAAAGAGCAGGATAAAAATGGTCTTTTTACACCCATGTGCACGGCTGATCCCTGGGCGAGCTGCCTTCCTCTAGGCTGGGAGGCAGTGGCGGAGACCTAGACTCCAAAGGAGCTGTCACTGAAAATGTCATTGCACAAATTCAGAAAAATGTCAGTTCCCCAATCTTTCTTGCAGGATCCCCAGAGCTGTTAGTGTATCCGCTCTCATTTATCCGGGTAAGATCCAAAGGTAAGACTAATGCTTGATGTTATTTTAAACCTTCCTGCAATTAGGCACATATGATGAATTTACTGTAAGCCACCAAATCAATTAAAATAAAAATAAAAATCCAGAAAATGTGAGCATAAACAGAAGTCAATTCTACCAGAAGAACACAGGAACAGCTGTACCTCACACAGTATTTAATGAGCAATAAATGATTTTAATGTGTGATCACTTTTTCTTCCTTGTTTCCAACCATAAAGCTCCTGAGAGCTGAAATAAATTAATCTTACTTATTTTTACCATTATCTTACTGCTAGAGTGATGTGCACTACTTTAAAGTATACAGTTTTCTTTAACAAAAATTGTTCTTGTTTTCTCACAAAGACTTCAACAGCATGAGAAATACTTTTTTTCTAACCCACAAGTCTTTTTAAATTAAAAATACTTCTGTCTCCTGAATGGATATGAGCACACTCTCTGTCCAGCATGGATGAAGATTCTAGTTTAAGTCTGTAGATTTCACTTGGTTTCCCAGATTAGGTTGTCTAATGCTTGAGCATCTACTGCAAAATGTCTGACAGAGCCATACATCAATTATAAAGGCCTATTGAATCCATGTTGCTCTGAGCTACGTGCATTTATATAATACAAATTAAACACTAGAAAAAGGTCACACCTTCTTGCTGTTCTTCTGTGCCAGAATTGATTTTTTAATTTTTTTTTTTTCTGTTGCTGTGGAGGGAAAAGTTTTAACAGTCACGAAGCCCCGTGTGCCAAGGACAGCACTGTTACGCTGCGTTTTGCCGCAGAACTGCAGCAGAAGAACAGCAGATCCTCAGTGCACGCTGCCTCGGCATGGCTTGCCACCTGCTCAAGCCAGGATTTGGCCCACAACTGCAGATGGGATTCATTCTCAGATGATGTAATCAACACCAATAACCTGCTCCCACTGCGACATCAGAGCTGCCTAGTCACTCATCTCTGATTAAGAAACTGTGAGTCACTTTCTGACTCTTCTCCGGCGCTTTTGTCTGCTGAATAATTTGGATTAAATATTCATGAAGAGCTCTGCATAGTCGCAAAGTTATTATAAAGATTAAATACATTGGAAAAAGTGCTAAGCTTAGGAGACTCTTTTGTGGTTACATAATGTCAGAAAAAGCATTATTCTTAAACAATAAATTGATGTAATTCCCCATATCCAGGAGGATGATCAATAAGTAGTTCGTTTAGATGGCCATTGCCTTCCCTGGCTACCGAAAAAATAAAAGACCAAGACATATGTTTTCACACGTGAGATGTAATAAGGAATTGTTTTCTCTTGTAAGCCACAGTTGCACTTGGTTTGACTCCCCGCAAAGCCCACCTGTGAATGTCGCTTTCGCCTAAGGATTGCTGATGTAGAGCTCGTGTCCGGTACTGCACACACACAGCCTGGGGACGGGTTGCCAAATGAAACTACTCAGAATGCTTGCAGATTTCAATGTTCAATGGTGGACTTTTGTACTGTTTTCTGTGTAGCCCTTTTCTATTTCTGAATTATAAATTTTATTTGCCAAGATATTTTAGAGTATGGCGTTTTTTTACGCCTCCTAAAGACTATCCTCCTCTTTGTCATTCTACCTTATTGCTAGGCTTTCAGATGATCTGCTATATTGTGGGTTTCTAGGATTTTAGGGGAAATGTTTCATCTTTCTAATATGTAAGATCAGCTTCCTCTGTCAGCATGGCTACCAGATATACCCTGTACTTTCCTTTTAGGGGAGGGAATAGCTTTCTTCCTAGTAACTTTTTTTTATAATTTTAGTATGGACTACTGAGACTACTTCTCATGAGGCATAAGTGAAAGAATTCAGAAACTTCTAGTAACACTTTTTTTTCCCCAACTGTTTAGAACTATTAAAAACAAACAATAAAACAAACAGACAAACTAACCCTGAGGTCAATATATTTCTTTTACTTTGTACTCTGGAGGAAAAAAAAAAAAAAAAAAAAGTGAAAAGCAAGTTGTGCTTTTTGTTATAGTGCTTTTGCAATATGAACACTTGAAATTATTTCCATGTTTTAAAGCATTACTCATTCTTCTGTACAGTTTAATTTTGCTTTGATACAAGATTTTATTAGAATAAATCTAAATCTCCTCTTTTTCCTGGTGGACACAAATTCAGTAACACTCAACAAGCATAAAGTTCCTTGGTGAGCAGGAAATCAAACAAGTGAATCAATCTCATTATGTACACCCAATAACTGATGCAGAATCTACGTTGTTGTACTAATCATTTTTAACAAAGTATACAAGAGAAGCAGGCATTTTCCCAAAGCAGAATGCTATGAACCCAAATCACACATTTGCAAGATTTAGCAGCTGAATGTAGAGAATTAACATTCCTTTAACTGCCCTCAGATTATAAGTCTCTATCACCAGGCATAAGCATACTGAGTCATGAGAGGCCATAATCAACATTGGAAGTCTTTTTTTTTTTTTTTTTTCTTTCCTTTGTTATCATGACTATTCTTTGGCAGCCCTGTGGGACCATCTGAAAGCATCTGCTATGTGGCCCACCAGGAAGGCTGGCTGCCCTCACAGTAACGTACTCAGAGCCATCACATCCAACCAGTAACCATTTCTATGTGAAATCATTTTTATTTCATTGAGGACTAGATTTGTCTTTCATAAACATGAATTTGTTTCTCTCCTCCCATGATCTGAAAGCAGGTTGGTAGTAGGATTGCAGAGGTATGGCTGTGGATCCTCCCCGGCTATTGAGTTTTGCTTCTGTTGATGTTTTTTGATCTTGTGTTTTATAACTGGCTCAAAGGCAAATGCTCTTCTTCAGTACGTGGCCTTGACTGACCAGATTATTCACAGCAGGTTTGCTTACACTAAAGCAAGAAGAATTGCGGTGCCTTGGGCATGGAGGGCCAGCAGAGAGCCTTGTGAGCCCTGAGTGCCTAATTGGTATGTGTGGGAAATGAAGGCACGGTGACTGGCAACAGAGAAGGCTAAGGCTGATTGCCAGTCCTAAGAAAATAAGGCGCAAAGAAAACCTTTAGAATCCCTACACTGATGTGTTTTAATTTTCATCAATAAGAACAGAAGTCAAGGTATGTACATGATTACCTTCATTAATATTAACAGCAATTGAGGGTTTACTGGATATCTTACCTTCCCTTTAAATAACAAATAGAACAGATTTCTTAATCCCCTGAAGCCCCCAGGTAAATTCAGGCAGGAGGACAGTGACACTGCTCTCAGACAAATGTGAAGGACAGTAATGTTTTAGCTTGCTAAGCACGTCTCTTGTTTTCCCAGTATTACACCAATGAAAGTCCCATTTGCCCAATGTAGAACATTCATTTCCTCATGGGTTGTTGCCAATTATTGGAAAGAACTGATCAATAAAATAAAGCTATGGGATTCATGAATGTTAAAAAGTCATGCATAGTTTACAGAGCATTTTTGATTCCAGCATGCTGGAAATTAGCCTGGTATAAAACAGCATAGCTACTATGCCCTGCAGATGTTAAGAAAGACAAGTTGAATTTCTGCATTTGGTTAAGGTATAGAAAGTGTTGTCCTGATATTTTTGAAACAATCAGGAGATACAGACATGGACAAAGATTTATGACTGTGATTATCTTTCTGCTTGCTGACGTAAATTAGCCTTCTGGGAAACCTAAGTTATTTCTCAATATGCTTTTAATGGTCTGAGTCAGAACTGCAGATGATCTCTCTCCTACAAGGGATTTATAGTAAAAACAAAGGTGAGAGCTTCCATTGCAAAGGACAATAGAAGTGGGAACAGAAATACTTCGTGGGTGTTAACTCATCCTTCAGTGTGTCACAGGTGCTACTGCTAAGCAAACATGACTCTAGCATGAAAATAAAGTGTTTACTTTTCCAGCTGGATCAGGCTGATGATTATTCCAATCATTGACATTATCTCTGCAAACAAGGAATTATGCCTCAAACTGACAATGCAGGGTTTTCAAGGTAATGGAAGTTTTTTTTTTTTTTTTTTTTTTTTTGCCTGAGATCATCCGTATGTTACAAACCCTGTGTCAAGTGGGTTGAATGACTGACGTACTTCCACATCTCTTTTTCTTATTAATATTATTATACCTTCAAATTTGTGTATGCTATCAGCCCAGAGTCCCACCACACACAACCCAGCGTTGCAGCAGATGCTGCTTTGTACAAGGTTAGCAATTCTGGCAGTCGTGACAAAGATAGGAAAGGAGACAGCCATAAAGCCTGAGCAGTCCTGTCTTCTGGAAAATTCATTTCTGTCCAGATGGTAGACCAAGAGGTTTCCCCACTGTTTCCATTCCTTCCTGCTCTAACTATTGTCCATATAAGCATGGTAAGCATGGCTGCAGCTGTGAGTGCATGAATGGGCTTATAAGACCACCCCTAAATGCAATGAATACAGAAGAAAGCCGTTAGAAAATATTTAGATATGCTTATCTTTCTACCAGTGGACATCTGCTCTTATGACAAACTTCCCGGATAATTTGCATAGTATATAGCCTCGACACAAAAGGAATCACAAACGTCGTAATCAGATGCTAAAGCAGGGATGATAAAATAGCATGGGGCAGCTGGAAACATGGGTAATTTATACCTTGGCCATAGATATTGCTGTTATTTGCCTTCTCAAGGGCAAAATGTTTTAATAAATGGTGCTGGCACATTTTTGCAAAGTGCGTCTGTTCCATTACAACGTCATAGGTAGACTAGAAAAGAAAATTAACTTCAGATTTTCGGGTTTTGGCTTAAAACCAGCTGATTGGAGAGCCTTATATGCTTTCTTTTCACACATGGGTAGGCTTTGGCTTTGGTTCAAGAGACCCTTATAGGCAATCCATTTCCAGCACTTTCTCTTTTCCTCATATCTGGATCTCACAAATCCTGGTGACGTTGCACTGGCAGCACACCAAATAACTTGTGCACAGCTGCTGAGTATGCAGCTTCTGTACTGAATGAATGGTATTCACCCTAGTAGAGGTGCTCCTGTCATTGCTTACCAGAGCCTAACAAACACTCATCTGTGTGATGTGGAGAGGAGCCTTTTGCTAGTCAGACCTCCGCCCTGTGCTCCTCCAGTTTGTGCCCTGCCTTGTAGAGGCTTCCCTGTCCTAATGCAGGGAAGGAGCCTTCACTGCCGAGGGAGACATGGGGGCTCCTGCGCAGCCTACAGGCACTGCACTTGCAGCGATGCCCAGGGCCAGCGCCACGTGTTCTCAGATTGAATTAGTCTGTTTTAATTTGTGCACTAATTCAATGAGGTCTCTTCTGCTCTTCTGTAGTTTAGCTTGTTAATGACTCTGATCAAAGTTGTTTTCATGTGAAGAAACTCTCTTTGGACTAGAAAGAAATTTGCTTGGACCCTTAGTATGTTTTCCTTCACTTATACAGAAGAATCTAGAATCTAGAAGAATCATAGAATCATAAAGGTTGGAAAAGACCTCCAAGATCATCTGGTCCAACCATCACCCTACTACCAATGTCACCCACTGAAGCATGTCCCTAAGCACCACGTCCAACCTTTCCTTAACACCCCCAGGGACGGTGACGCCACCACTTCCCTGGGCAACCTGTTCCAATGCTTGACCGCTTGTTCTGAGAATGAATGACTCCTAATTTCCAACCTAAACCTCCACTGGTGCAACTTGAGACCATTCCCTCTAGTCCTATCACTAGTTACCTGTGAGAAGAGGCCAACCCCCAGCTCCCCACACCTTCCTTTCAGGGAGCTGTGGAGAGCAATAAGGTCTCCCCTGAGCCTCCTCTTCTCCAGACCAAACAACCCCAGTTCCCTCAGCCGCTCCTCACAGGACTTGTGCTCCAGGCCCTTCACCAGCTTCATAGCCCTTCTCTGGACATGCTCCAGGGCCTCGATGTACTTCTGGTAGTGAGGGGCCCACAGCTGAACACAGTATTCGAGGTGCAGCCTCACCAGAGCAGAATACAGGGGGACAATTACCTCCCCGGTCCTGCTGGCTACACCATTCCTGATACCGGCCAGGATGCTACTGGCCTTCTTGGCCACCTGGGCACACTGCCAACTCATGTCCAGTCGAGCATCAATCAGCACCCCCAGATCCTTTTCCTCTGCCCAGCTTTCCAGCCACTGTGCCCCCAGCCTGTAGCACTGCTTGCAGTTGTTGTGGACAAAGTGCAGGACCCGGCACCTACCCATGTTGAACCTCATCCCATTGGCCTCTGCCCATCGACCCAGCTTATCCAGACACCTCTGAAGGGCCTTCCTACCCTCCGGCAGATCAACACTACCTCCCAACTTGGTGTCGTCTACAAACCTACTGAGGGTGCCCTCAATTCCCTCATCCAAGTCATCAGTAAAGATATTAAAGAGGATGGGCCACAACACAGACCCCTGGGAACACCACTGGTGACTAGACACCGGCTGGATTTCACTCCGTTCACCACCACTCTCTGGGTCCAGCCATCCAGCCAGTTTTTAACCCAGCAAAGTGTGTACCTGTCCAAGCCATGGGCTGACAGCTTCTCCAGGAGGATACAATGGGAGACCATGCCAAAGGCCTTGCTGACGTCTAGGTAGACTACATCAACAGGCTTTCCCTCCTGCACCAGGAGGGTGACCTGGTCACAGAAGAAGATGAGGTTGGTCAGGCAGGACTTGCCTTTCACGAACCCATGCTGGCTGGGCCTGATCCCCTGCTTGTCCCACATATGCTGTGTGATTGCATTCAAGATGACCTGTTCCTTCACCTTTCCTGGCACCAAGGTCAGGCTGACAGGCCTGTAGTTCCCCAGGTCCTTCTTATGACCCTTCTTATAGGTGGGAGTCACATCAGCTACTCTCCAGTCATCTGGGACCTCCCTGGATGACCAAGACCACTGACAGATGATGGAAAGCAGCCTAGCACTCACATCCACCAGCTCCCTCAGCACCCTCAGGTGGATCCCATCTGGCCCCATGGACCTGTGACAGTCCAGGTGGAGCAGCAGGTCCCTGATAGTTTCCATCTGAACTGGGGGGAGGGGGGGGTTGTTCTTCTGCTCCATCCCAGACTTCCAGGTCAGGAGGCTGAGTACCCCAAGGATAAGTGGCCTGACTAAAAAAGCGGGATGTAAAGAAGGCATTAAGAACCTCAGCCTTCTCCTTATCCTTAGTAGTCATATTCCCTCCTGTGCCCAGTAAAGGATAAAGATTCTCCTTGGTCCTCCTCTTGCCATTAATATATTTATAAAAATGTTTTTTGTTATCCTTGGCCATAGTGGCCAGGTTGAGCTCATGCTGGGCTTTAGCCTTCCTGATTTTCTCTCTGCATATGCTGGCACCTTCCTTGTACTCTCTCCAAGTTGCCCGCCCCTTCTTCCACTGGACATAAACTCTCTTTTTCTCCCAGACACTCAGCAAAATTTCCTGGTTCATCCACGCCAGTCTTCTTCCCTGCCGGTTCATCTTAAGGCACATGGAGACAGCCTGCTCCTGCACCTTGAAGACTTCTTGAGGATCATCCAGACCTCCTGGGCCCCTCTGCCCTTCAGGACTGACTCCCAAAGGACACTCCCTACCAGTGTCCTGAAATATTCAAAGTCTGACCTCCCAAGGTAGCAGTTTTACCAATGCCCCTCTTGACTTCACCAAAGTACTACACATTTTAAAAACTTGCCCCAAAGGGAATGGTGAGGAATTTAACTCACTCTCTAAAGTTTGCTTTTGGTGAATTATTTATTTATTTATCAGGGGGAAAAAAAAAAAAAAAAAGAGAGAGACGCGTTCTCCCTATCACTTCTTACAGGGTCCCTGCTGATGGAGCTCCTTGTCTTCTCCTGTTCTGCTGAAGCACGTTAACGCAGCACAAAGACACAAAGCAGCCCGTGACTGACAGACATTTCCTGATTGCACCTGCCTGGCCCGCTGGACAGTAATGAAGATAATACCTCTTTTGGCATACCCGAGTCTTTGTGCAATAAGCTCAGTGCTTCTTGTTCTAGAGCTGGAGTCTGCCACAACGCTGTGTGGTACTAGATGAGAAGATTAGGCCAAAATTGGTTCTTACTGGTCATAGTAATTGTTGCTGTTCTGGCAAAACAAACAAACAAACAAACAAATAAATCCTTTCCCTGTCCTGTTTTTCTTTATCTTTTATAAATGATGCCTCCTACCAATACCTGTAAACCACGTGTCAAAGCACTCAAGACTTTTATGGACATTAAGCAATGTTAAACACAGAACCCATTATTAACCCATTATTCAGACGGGGCAGGAATCCTTGCACTGCAGTCAGGAGCACAGTGACATTGCTGGGTGCTGCCAGGAGCAGGATTTGTGCCTCCTTCCCAATGCCTGAGACAAAAAGGGCCAGGGCTATGATGGGCAGAGCCATCACACAGCTCCTTGGCTGCTGCTCTTCCCTCTCCAGACAGGTGGGAGGCTCCCGCGGTCTGTCTTTGCTCCTGGCACAAATGAGGGAAAAATTGTGGCTGCAAAACATTTCACACCCTTTTACCTAGGGTTTCCAGATCACCGCAGCTGTAGCTTCACGAGCAGAGTCTATAGAGAATAAATCGTCTCACCTGAGAGGGAAACTTTTCCCAAACCAATTTTCTACAGACATTTTTATAAAACACTAAAAATTGTCTTTCAGTACCACGCCTCAAAGGTATATTGAGAAAACATAAGCAGAGGTGCAGCAAAGATTACTCCGGGGTCCTCCCGGTCCTCCTAAATGCAAGGGGACATACGTTACAGGTTGTGCAGAACCAGTTTCAGCTCAGGTTTCAAGTAAGCACTGCGCAGCTTTTTCATGGCACAAGTACAATTTTACTGTACTCTCGAAGACTGCATAGCTCTGTCTGAACTGTGCCTGGAAAGGGTAGAAAAGGCCGCAGATGTATTTTAAATGTTTGCAGCTTGACAGAACACAGAATAGGGTTGGACAAACGGGCAGACATCTGACTGCAGCTTTGCAGAAGACCATGGGAGATTCAGGACAGTGAAAATCACACAAGCATGTAAGAGATCAGGAAACTGGATTATTGAACAGAAACATTTTCTGCACAGAGAGAAACAGTTCTTAAATGAAACTGGTGCAAAAGACATGTTAACAGAATGGCAGCAGGAAGGAACATCTCAGTGGCATGAAAGGTAAATTTGAAAGCCTGTCTCCACAAAGTTCGCAAGAAGGTATTTTGTTGACTTTGGTCAAGCCAGGACTTCCCTTTTGAACCAGGCTTTTCCTGAAGTGCGCCAGGCTTGCTATGTTATGTTCAGCATGGAGAAACCACATTCCATGTCAATTTTGTCAAGGCTGGATGCAGCTGTAACCAGCAGGACTGCTTGGTGCTCGTGTGTGCGCACACAAGGTGGCAGGATCAAAACCCCTGTATACTGGTCTGCTCCCAGTCCACCCGTGGTGCCAGTGATCCCTACTGACTCTCGGTAGCACTGTGCCTGCTGCACACCCGGGTGAGCCTGGCCCTTAGCGTTTGCCTACAACGACGGCTGTGCGGATAGTATAACCCACCTGTGCCCGTTGCTGACATTCCTCTGATCCACCTGATCATTTTTAGATGTCCCACTGCCGGTATAATGGGAGGGCAGTAAATACAACCGCCCATTTTTAACAGAGTTGCTGTTTGCACATCATCCCATCTGAATTCGAGGCTGTTGCTATGACTGTGAAACAGCCACGTCCTTTCACATGCACCAGACAGGGATGTTCACCACAGACCCTCCAGGGTAGCTGGAAAATACAATTAGAAACTCTCCCATGGTGTTTTACAGGAGCGGGTTAGGGAAGAAGCCCCTGTGGCAGCTTACAGAGAGACAGTTGGTGTTCTGCTAACAAGCCATGAATGTACACCCTGATTGAAACAGGCTGGTGAGTGGAACAGATTATTCTTGCTCCTACTTAGCAAAACGATCATCTTTCCAAAGATGTGACAGCAGGGAGGTAATAGCTTCACTCTTCCAAAATAACGTTTTTATATAAAACAAAATGAAACCAAACTAAAACAAAACAAAACAAAACAAACAACGTTCCCCCTCCCACCACCACCACCAGCAGCAGCACAAACCCACATGAATAGTTTTAGGTATATTTCCACCAACAGGCCAGAGTGTTCGCAGGAAAAAAAATATATATATAGCTTGGTATCAGCCACTCAAAATAACTATACATAATGGGAGATTTTAAAAGTGGAGAAGTTGGAAAGGAAATACATTGTAAGATCAGCTGGTATTGTTCAATAAAATATTTGGTGCCGAAAGAGATACAGGTACTATCAACAGTGGAGATTCCTGAGGAAAGATTTTCAGAATAAAATTTGTTCTGGGTTATAGTCCTCATACCTGAAAAATGCAGATCACTTGCAGATATAGTGGTGAAATTCATTTACTCTCTGGTTTTGTTGCTTCTGTAGGATGCAAATGATAAATGAAACTTCACAATAAAACCAGTGGTGGTTAATAATGCAAAGCTGATGCAAAGTAAAGGTGCAGCAGGTATTCATGCAATTGGTGTTAACGTCACCTAACACGGGAAAACCTCTGCTTTTGACAGGAAGGCATAATGAGAACTGATAGGAGGTTTCTCATCTTAATTTGAGCAACAACTCTCAAAAAGTAGTTTATGCAAGAGAAGTAGTTCCCATATTATTATGCCCCCCCCCCTTTTCCTTTTGCCTTTTTTTTCTTTTTTCTGTCAGAAACAGCTGTATTACTGCAAGTGTTAGAAATCAAGGAATGCCATTAAACTGTAGTTCCAGGGAGGAAGGTCAGACTCGTGTGCTTCTGAGAGATGAGCAGCTCTGCTTCATCATTGTCAAGCACCTTGGAGGCTCTTCCTCAGCAAGGGTACTACTCACCTACTTTTGGTAGTGTGTCCTCTTTGAGGATGGCATAGGCTGTCTGTACTCTGAATTATCAGGTTAACAGCAACAACTTTCCTTCACAGAAGCCACAGTTCATGACCTGCTATTGGCAGAGAGTTCTCATATGACAGAAATGCAAGATTAAGCCTTGTCTAAATGGCAGCCAAAACCCAAGGCATCACTAGAGAACAGGTAAATTTTGTCTGAGATGTTAACTGTTGCTAAGCGTATTTATTTTTCTGAATATTATTCTCATAAAGCAAACTCCATCTCATTATTTTAGCCTGGTTTCTGAAAGACCTTTGAACCTTTTTAAAATCTGTTCTGAGCTTTTTTTCTAGGTATACGAGAAGGTCAACAGACAGAGAAAGAAAGCCATAAGAACTATCCGTAGTAGGTATATCTCCCAGCTGTTATCAGTTGCCATTATAACTGGTATTAGTTGAAAGTAAAACTTTCAGGGTTCAAGATTTATTAGGCTACAGAGAATGTCCTGCGAAGTTTCTCTCCTATCTGTATGTTTTGATGTCCAGAAGGGCATTTTGACATATAAAAGGCTGAATCTTCTCCAGATGTCTCTCATGATATCTTGCTTCAACCTTAATGTAAGTCAACAAAAAAGAACCAAATAGAAGGCACGACGCTATCGAAAAATAATTCCTAGGATAATGGAGCAACTTGTTTTACTGGATTTAACCTGTGAGTCTTCTTTTTTTTACTTTTTTTCTTAAATTTTAGATTTTTTTTTTCCCTAAGAGAGCACACAGTCATGTTGAGATGAACAGCGCTTGTGTGTCAGACAGCTCATTCTCTCCTCATTTTCCTGTGGGACTCCAGCAGCTTGTTCCTGATGAAATCCTGTTACTGGATAGTCACAGACACTGTGGAGGAGCACATTCACCTGGCCCTGAACTCACAATGAGAAAAAATCATTTATCGTGGATCTGTGATGATTCTGACCAACTAGGAGATAACATCCAACTGAAAAAATAAAAATCCTGTATTTTTCCTAGATTATCAGAGTGTGTCACCCTTGCTCCATGTATTGCTCTGCTAGGTAGCATCTGTAAGGAGCTGGAAAGGTGAATTAACCATCTGCACAGCAGAATAGTTTTCATTTTGGAATTTGATCTTCTTTATCAGTGGCTTGTTCGCTTTTGTTTGTCTGTTCTTCTCTCCGGGATACAAACACTGGAAAAGTGCTCAAAAGTTCTTACATGTGTATATTGACAATTCCTTTCTCTCTAAGCATGGAAATAGCTGCAATAAAGGTCTGAAGCGTGTATGAACAATGCGATATTGTTACAAATTCCAAGAAAGGTAAATACACTGAAAATACTGACATATAGACATCATCCAGCACGACTACCATGCACCTATCAGATTCTGTGTGTCTTACTTGTGGGACATTTCACTGAAAACAAACAAACAAACAAAAACCAAGCTGAATGAATCAGATTCTTCATTACATGCAAATGGTTCCACGTAAGCTAAATGCAAATTTAGTTTCAATGCATTTGCAAGTGCAATGAGGAGCAATTGTGATGACAGCCAGAGTTAGAGTCATTCTGGGGGAACAACCTGTGTGGTACAAACGTGTTATTTTCACCTAGTACTGGCACTATATATAGCTCTCCCTCACTGCAGATGTTTTCTTTTTCATTCACAAAGGAAAAAAAAAAATGCTTGAAAATAGCCCCTTTTGAATGATTTTGAACTGTTTGCAAAATAGGCATCTTGTTACATTTTGCTTTAGGAGATAATTCAATTTTTATATTAAGGAACAGTGTTGGTCGGCATAGTGTTTTACCCACTGAGTTCAGACTCATCTGAGGGAAAATGACAGTTTTACTTCGAGTTTTGAAAACTGGTCCATGAAATTGAATCAATAAATTTGCACTGGATATGTGGTGGTGATTTCCTCCCTGTTGTTATTGCATAGCAGTGAACAGATACATCTCTTAATGGTCACTAAATAGAAATAATGCCACGGAAAGTCTAGGAGTCTAAAGGAAATTGCTGATAGTATATGACAAGGATCATGGCTGTTGATTTTTCTAAGAACCACATTATTCTACACAAAGTCAAGACTAAACTTAATTTCCCGGTGAGATATAGTTACAAAATATTCTCACTCTGCTGCATGGCTCTGGTAACTACAACTACAGATATATGCAGATCATTTGTCCACCTCCACAAGAGACAAACAGAGCCATGGCAGAAAGTACGAGCCTCTTCTGCTCCGCATGGCAGCATCAACAATCTGCCCACAGACCTCTCTCTTTGGATAATATAAAATTATCCTATGGATTGCTCTGTGTTACCAGTGTCATCGCCTTTTCAGCCAGTCCAGCCTCATTTTCCCGTCTCGACTGCAGTAATGGATGTGTGAATCTGGAGAACTGTTCTTGTACAGGAATGTCATTCTACCTACAGAAACGCTTGGTATGCCAGCCAAAGGTGGGTACTTAAGCACATAGACATAAAGTACGACAGACACTGAGGCCAGGGAGATCTGAGATGCTTGTGAAGACTTTTAGCCAGCCTTTGGAAATGGTTGCTCTGCGGGTGCAGCAAAGCCAAAATGGCTCCCCAGGGAGCCCAGAGACTCCACAGAGACTTCTGGAGCCACAGCTCCTGCTTACAGAGGTGCTTTCAGGTAGCAAGAGATGAACTGAAGAAGGTGCATGCTGGAGATGGAAGGAGCCATGCCTCTCACCAGGCTGCTCCACTGAGATGCCCCTGTGACACCCACCCATCATCTCAGGTCTTCTTGCACAAGCTGGCCCCAGAAAAGATGCAGCCCAAAGAAAATGCTGTCTGGGCCAGGAGAGCATGTGAATTTGTTCCCCAGTTTATTTAGAAGGACAGCACGTATTCAAGGTACTGAAAGGAAAATGTTTTCGCTACATGTGCAAATAAATAGGAACCTACCAAAAATCTTAACTAATGATTTTCATTAAGAAACCATCATTATGGCATTTTCAGTGAGGTAGGCTAGGTAAGACAGCAAGAAAGCATATTAAAGGACAACCTGACTAGTGCAGCGTATAACAAATGACTGTAATAACAAACAACTGCAGAGAGCCTAGGAACAAAATCCCAGGTTATGCAAGTCCTTTCCTTTATTGTCTTCAAACTTATGCTGCAGCAGGATTAAATCCCTTTTTTACCCCAGCGTATACATCTTAACGGGAGATTTATTGAGACAGAATACGGATTGTGGCAGAAGGCTGTGTGTGACAGCAGCAACACCAAGTTTTGCTAATCGCCGAGCAGAATGGCACCTTTTCCATGCCCAGACGTAACCAGGTATCTCCTCCAGCCTCTCTGCCCACCCCATGGCCTGGGCACCAGCAGCAGGCAGCAGCCTCACGGCGGGTGGCAAGAGCCAGCGCAGGGTCTGCCCGCACCTGGCAGAGAGTTGCCATGGTTACAAGGTGGGCACTTTGGGGAGAAAATGGCAAGATGAACGCTGGCTGGGCTGCCAGTCAGCAACCCGCCCTTATTACAAACCAAAGCCGCGGTGTGGCCTGCACAGGGCGGGCAAGGGAAGGAGATGCTCCAGCCCCTTTGGAAGCCGCTGAGCACTGCAGGGTGTCCAGCTTTTGTTGGGCCGATGTCTGTTTCTGCATGCAGGTGAAGCTCTAGGAAAAATGATTGATTCATAGCTGATGAGTTCATTTTCTCTTCATTTCTGGTGCCAACAAACAGCAGATGAAAAATGCTGTGTTTCTTACTCCTAGCGAAAGAGAATCACTCTGCATAAAAGAAGTAAAATCACTCTGGGTTACTTGGACCGAAACTCATGCAGTATTTCACTGTTGGACCCTTTCTGGTACACTTCAATTTCTCACACTGAGCCCTTTTTGCTACAGGGCTGAAGTGGGAGACCCCTGAAGCAGCACAAAATCACCCAGAACTTCTGGCAGGAATTTCAACCCCTGACTGAGTGCAGCAATGATAGAGCTGTGCTACTGGCGAGTGGCAGAATTCGGAGGAGCACGGAGATCCCAAGATTACCCATATTTTATGCCAGAGTGTCAGTGGCAGCAGTGGGGATTCTAGTGTTTGCGGGAAAGATTTCAAAAGTAACATCTGTCCATAAGCAAAAGCAAAAGAGGCAAAACTTCAGGAAATATTTTTGTCTGAAGAAGGAAAATGCATTGGAAAAAGCCATGAGCTCTTTTATCTATTTTTCCTTTTCCTCTCTTTTCTTATTTTTATTTTTTCTAACCAGAAGTTAACTGGACCCTGGTTCTCCGAGAGCATCTACCTCCCTTCAAGCTGGCAGCAAGGATCCCTATTAACAGCACAGCTACATATTTTCTTGCCCTATTTCTCTTCCTTCATGAGTGAGAGGAACAGGATGCAGTGACTTGCCCAGCAGCCACGTCAAATTGTCTCCTTGTAAATTTTTAGTTTCCCTCTGAAAACCCCTCTCAAAGTTATTATTTGCTGGAGACACTATCTCCCAGAATATCTTACAAGGACTGAGTTGGACTACTTCATATCACCCAGGAATAAACCTCAGCTTTGTCACTGTCTTGTTCATATTTGATAGCATGAACTGCTAACAGGCTTAAATTTGCATACTAGATTAATCACATGCTGTCTTCCTGGTCTTGCCTGAAAAAAATTACAATGTGTCTAATCAAAGTCTACATGGATTAGTTTCACACTCAAATTTTTCCATAATGTGTGTTTAATTTTAATTTTAATGGAAATTAATGCTGAGTACAGCGAGGTCAGGTGATGGACACATTGCTGCGTTAGGAGGGAGAATGGGAAACAACACCAAACTCTCATTTCTCACACAAGCACACAGTTTCTGCAGGCGGCAAGGCACACTGACCAGTTGGATGCCAATCTGCAAGTGCAACCTGTAGGAATGTCTTTTGGCTGAAATCACAGAGATCCTCAGCAATATACAGGGAGCACTGCCCAGGATGAAGGCAGGTTTGCCACAGCTGGCTCTCTCCTGCCCTGGCTAACAGTTTCCCCAGGGCCGGAGCTGCTGGGAATTGATGCACCTCTGTCTCTCATTCTGTGCTTCCCCACGCTTCTCTTCCTGCTGACTCCAGAGCATTGATGCCAGTGCAATAATTAACCCAGGGTAGATGTTTCCCTGTGTACCAACAAACAGAAAAAGTCCCAAAAATGCAAAAGGTGGGTGAAGCATAGAGATCTGACAGTAAGCTAGGACAAGATCTTTCTGCTAAATCAAGCAGACATTTTTCTACAGGGTTTTTGTTCTTGTTTTGTTTTGTTTTGGCTTGCACTGGATGACAAATAATGTATCCGTATGCAATCTTGTTTGCTTCTAAAAAGCCTTTGAAGATGCTTTCACTGTAGGTTATGCAGTTTATCCCTGTTTACCTGAAAATCCTACCTGAGGAAGGAAGATCCTGGCCAGTTTTCCACCAGTCTATTGATAAATAACTACAAAGAAACTCTGCTTATTGCATTGCAAGTGCATTACATTGGATTCCCTGGGGAATGTAACCCCAAAAGACCTCAAGACATGCAGACAGAAAGGACAACATGTTCAGAGGAGGTTTTCCAGTGCTTCAAGTAAATTTGGACAAACACTCAAGCTGAGCAGCAAATCACACCTGAAGGAATACAGCTATTTTTTATTATTATTATTACTGGACTTCCCTGTACAGCAGTACAGCAGTGGGTATGCTCTCCTGCAATTGCCCTAAGTCTTGCTCAGGCTGAGGAGCCACACGAGGCCAGGAGGTGACCATTCCTTCACCTGGACTTCTCCCACAAACAAAGGGAGGTACTGCCTTCAAGCAGGTACCCCTGGAAATCCCTCCTGGGGAAAGGATGGATCACAGCATATTCTAGGAACAGCACAGTAAGGAATCTGAGTCTGACTAGGAGTCAAAAACTTTCTCTTAGAGAGAGCAGCTGGAGGGAAATGTGGTGTAGCAGCTTTTTCCCCAGCTTAGTTGTAGTTCACCAGGAACTTCTCAGACATCCTTGTCAATCAGTAACAGCCCTAAAGGGCAAGTATCAATAGATATACCCAGATTGTCCTTGAGACCATGCAGCCTGGGTTCTCTCTGGGCCAGACCAGAAGTTTACGTTCAGGAAGGTACAAGAATGGCAGGTTAGGTGGAAAATACCCAAATTTCCTGCACTGAAACATAGGCCAAAGAGAAAAGTACTACGTCATCAGAGAATCCAAGAATCAGAGGAGGCATCAGGGAGAGGTTTGGGTTGGAAGGGATATTACAGAGCACTGAGTTCCAAACTCCTGCCATGAGCAGGGACACCTACATCTAGACCAGGTTGCCCAAACCCCCACACAGCCTGGACCTGAGCACTTACAGGGATGGAGCATCCACAGCTTCTCTGGGCAGCCTGTGCTGGTGCCATACACCCCTCCGAGCAAAGAAGCTCATCTTTCTAGCTCACATAAATCTACCTGCTTTTAGTTTCAAGCCCTAACCTGTTGTCCTATCCGTACCCTCCCAGACACAGGCCATACAGAAACAGCAAAGAGCAGACACGGTACAGCACTGTGTCTTTACTGGATGCAGAGGCAGCTGTGAAGGGGCCTGGGCGCTGCAAGAGCAGCTGGCAGTGGCCTAGTGCAAAGTGCCCACCCAAAGCCCTGGCAAGGGGCCGTGCTCCATGCTACAGAGGAAGGAGAAAAACTGCCGGGGAACCGTGCCAGTATGCCATGGGGGAAAATTCCTTCCTGACCCCAGAGAGCTGGCGATCGGCTGTTCCCTGAGCATGGGAGCAAGACCTGCCTGTGGGCCCCATGTGCTCCTGTGGCTGAGAGCCCTGCTTCAGCCCTTGCTTCCCTCCAGCTGGAGCCACCTGAGGGGCTCCTGCGAGGCACAAAATGCCTCTGGCCTGATGGCTGCGGGAGGAAAGAACCCTCTGTGGGTGGAAGGACACCCGGGGGGCCTCTGAGGCTTTGTGGCAGGGCACTGACATTGATACTGCCTGCAAGGGTACTTTGCAGCCCCTTTCTTACAGCTGCCTCCAGTGACTGCAGAGGGGGGAAGACGATGGCCACCTCTGCTCCCCTAGCTCCAAGAAGGCATTTTCCAGGCCTTCGCAGGCCACCAAGCCCGCCCTTTGCCAAGGCTATCCAGCTGAAAAGGCCAGAGAGCCCTAGGCCCCTCCCTGGGGTGTCTGGGGACCTTCTCAACTTAGCAAATGATTCTGGCCATTTCCCAAAGGCCACAGCAGGCTTTCAGTCCTGGCAGGGCAGTGCCCTGCTGGCAGCTGCAAGTGGAGCAGAGAATCCCCAGCAGGCTGCTCCAGGCTCCAGTCCTTGTCCCTCAGGCTCCTGTGCCCTTTGCGCGAGATCCTTCAAGACTTGCCATCCGATGTCCTGGGGCTGTCCTCAAGCCAGCCCTACCCCATGGCCAAGGCCAGCAGGCTGGCAGGGGGCACAGGAGCCTGCCCCATTTTCCTGCCCCGGGCCACAGTGACTGGGCCTTGTTGAGCGGCAGCATGGTGACACGTGGGTTCTGGGGCCCTGCCACAGCCCCACCACCACTTGTGGGCCCAGTGGTGTCCTGAGGAGGACCAAGGCCATTGGGACTTTTTGCATTAAAGACTCAAGTAATTGGAATTGATGCCCAATTAACTCTTATAATCCAGTCATGATCAGGGTAATGAACTATCACGTTTACGGATTCACAAATACCCTAATACACCCCCAAACTAGTAACATTTCATGGACTACCACAGCTACACTCACAGTGTTTGATCACGTTCATTGAGAACTATCATAGTTGTATTTTATGAGTAGTACAACTTATTGAAGCAACAGGTACACAGGTTCTTTGGATTGCCAGCGATAAATTCACTGTCTGCAAAGCATATGCAAATACTAAAACTATGAGTTAAACAGGCTGGCTACAAACGTGTTTAAAATATATGAAGCGACTCTATAGAGATTTCTAAGTTTCCTGCAGAGGCTCTTGGTATAACCAAGTGTTCAAATCTTACCCAAAGGCATCCTAATGGGGAGAAAGAGAGGATCAGCCTGTCAGCTGACTGCGCAAGTCAGAAGATACCTTATGCAATGACGTCTTCCCATATATGATGGCATCTTTCCTAACATCCTCTCTCCATTAAGCTTATTTATGCCATCTTTTATCAGGTGGAGCTTGAGTGACTCTAGTCATACACAACCTTGTTATTATTAGTGCTTTTAGTTTTCTCACTTTGCTTTTAAAGGTATAGACTAGAAAAAATTATAGTACAAGCTCAGTGAGGCGTGGTTACACCTTGGAGGTGGGTAGCTTTTGGGATGGAGGTGTGTTTTCATAGATTCATTTCATAGATTCATTATGGTTGGAAAAGACCTTCAAGTTCATCTTGTCTAACCATCGCCCTACTACCAATGTCACCCACTAAACCATGTCCCTAAGCACCACGTCCAACTTTTCCTTGAATACCCCCAGAGACAGTGGTGTTCCTGGGCAACCCATTCCAATGTCTACCTACTCTTTCTGAGAAGAAATTGATGCTAATTTTCCACTTGAACCTCCTCTGGCACAACTTGAGGCCATTCCCTAGAGGGATAGTGATTCCCTATCACTAGTTACCTGTGAGAAGAGGCCAACCCCCAGCTCCCCACACCTTCCTTTCAGGGAGCTGTGGAGAGCAATAAGGTCTTCCCTGAGCCTCCTCTTCTCCAGACTAAACAACCCCAGTGCCCTCAGCCACTCCTCACAGGACTTGTGCTCCAGCCCCTTCCCCACCTTCATAGCCCTTCTCTGGACATGCTCCAGGGCCTGGATGTCCTTCTTGTAGTGAGGGGCCCAAAACTGGACACAGTACTTGAGGTGCGGCCTCACCAGAGCTGAGTACACGGGGATGATCACCTCCCTGGTCCTTCTGGATGCACTATTCCTGATACTAGCCAGCATGCCACTGGCCTTCTTGGCCATTTGGGCACACTACCAGCTCATGTTCAGGTGAGCATCAACCAACACCCCCAGAGCTCTCTTCAGAGGTCTCTTGTCTCGTAGTCATTAAAATTATCTGTTCCCTGTCCAACAACTGGCCTTGAAAGAGTGGTGCCTGTCTTTACCAGCTTGATAAACCTGAGCATAACAAAAGCATAAATACAGCAAGGGTTTCCTGGGGCCCACTGAGACTTGATAGAGCTTGGTCTCACTCCTCAGAACTACCTGGTAGGCTCAGTATTTCCTTTGCTCCAAAGTTCACCTATTACTAAAAGTTTTTTCTTGCCACACTCCAGTGAGAAACTGGAAGCATCGCATTAGGGATCACAGAATCATAAAATGGTTGAGGTTGGTGGCTGGGTCCAACCCCAGGCTCAGGCAGGGATGCCTAGAGTAGGTTCCTCAGGACTGTGTCCAGGATGAAATGAGTGTGCATACAGAGCTACACAGCTGCCCTTAGGAATCTCCTGGCCATGGTTTAGTTCCTTCCAAGGAAAAAAAAAAAAGAGAGAGAGAGAGAGAGAGAGAGTGAGAGCGAGAGAGAGAAGAGAAGAAGAAGAAAAGAAAAAGAAAGAAAAAAGGAAAAAAGTAAACAAAACCATGACCTCACCAGATGGCACATGTTTCAGCATTTCAGGAGAAAATATGGGTTGAACAAACAGATTGTGCCAGAATCTCTCTTGCCAGTTCACATCCTGTTTATAATTAGTAGTAAATAGATTTTAAAATAGTAATTGGGCTGTTTATTACTAGTATTTCAGTTGTTTTCTTGTGGTCTTTTTTGTATACTGGGAGAAGTGCCTCCCTAAGCATCAGATTTCAAGTGCAATCAGTGCTCAGGTTAGAGCCCTGCAGATAAATATGCTAGCACAAAACATCCTCTCAAAGGAGTTTTCAACCTTGGAAACTATTCTTCTGGTTTGGGTCAGATTTTATTCTTTTTTTTTTTTTTTTTTT
>CM021729.1:68258892-68312023 GCA_011074415.1 Stictonetta naevosa | reverse complement strand
CTGAGGCACCCTGCAAGTCTGATCATTTCATCTGGACTGTTTCTAAAGAAAAGAGGTACACAGTGCCCTGTTCTCTATTTGAAAAGTTATATTTCTCCCTGGAAGCACAAAAAATCACAAATGCACAGGAGACTTTCATGAGGTGTCTTTCTAAAAGCACACACATTGAAGGATAACATGGAAGCTCATATTTCAGTTTAACTTCTGATCACATCTGTGGTGTGAATCATCACTGTTACGTTTCTATGTTTTGTCTATTAAAAGTTAATTGAAGACTGAATGTAATTGGGATGCATCTGACAGAGTCAGATTGTTGCTTCTTGGTTCGAAGGACTGCAGATCTTTAGCACAGGTCGTTTCCAGACATGTCTCTCTCCTCAGGACTTGAGATTGGCCTGAACACTGACTTTCCAGTTTGTCTTCATCTGCTGTTCCTTCTCACAATACTGCTGTGCTGTGCCTTGGGCACAAAATCATGACATTCCTTCTGCTTTCAGCCTCAGTATCCAGGAGTGCACATCTTTGCATATAGGAAGATCTCGTAACTTTTCACAGAAGCATAAAAACTTATTGGCTCTTAATGAGTGGGCTGTTCAAATAGATGGAGAAACAAAAAAGAAAAAAAAAAGGAAAAAAGAAAGAAAAAAGAAAAAAAGAAAAAGGGAAAAAAAAAAAAAAAGCCACCCTCAAATCCTTATTTTTCCCCATAGTGGTAGAAAACCAGATGCCAGTATTTAGTTATGCTAAGTGAAGATAACAGAGCATAATTTTAAGATTCCTACCATTCAGTTTTCATTGCCTTTTGTCTTAAAATTGATATAAATAATGATACAAACTGTATCTGAGTAACAGGTGCAAACTATTATAAGAGGAGCAGGTACAATAATTGAAATTTTCTCACTGTCCAACACAGAAAGGATCGGTTTCCTTGGCAAGAAAGCATCGCCTATCTTGAAAAAAAATGTATACATGAAGATCGAATTTCTGCCGTACGACGCACGTGCCAGCGAACAGCTTCGCACAGAGCAGGAAAATGCACGCACCGATTTCAGTGCTAGTTTCTAGGAAAAATGCCTCTCGCCGTGCCGTCCCCAGCAGGCGGCAGTGCAACCCCGGCGACCTTTCGCCTTCACTTCGTTTTAATTTACACTAACGTTTCAGGAGACTGAAGTTTAAGACTACTTTACTCTTTTGAGTTACTGTCGCTGGTGCCTCTTTGCATGCTCGCACTAGGGTGACATTAAACGGGTCTGTATGGATTTTTTTCCCAGCCTTTTCTTATTTACCTATCTGTTTATGAGGCTTCACTGAGGTACTTACAGAGGGCTGACTGCGTGCTAAGGAAAAAAAATTAAAAAAATAAAAAATAAAAAATTTCCTACAACGTGATAAATTTTCCTACAACTTGTTTTTCTGACAAGTTTTGCTGCTGTGGAGGGAAACAGCGAACCATAAGCTCAGGCAGCAGACAGGATGAGATGAGCAAGCAGTACAAGGAAATGAGTCACAGCCCCAAGGGGAGGCAAAGGGAGTTCCCGAGAGAAGAGGCAGCAAAAATCAAAGCCTGCCCACTGACTGGGGCATCCCAAAGAGATGGAGATAGGAGCTGAGGCCAAATGTGCCACAGGACAAGCAAAACCCAGTGGCATCTTGCAGCTGATATGTGGAGCCATTTTAAGCACTGGAAAGGACTGTGTAGATCGTAGACCTTAAATACATCAGCTTCCATCATGCTTCCCATCTTTGAATATTTCTCAGTACAAGGGGGTGCTTGAGACTCCCAGATTGCAGCACGATATCAGAAAAAAAAAAAAAAAAAAAAAAAAGCACTGAATAATATTATTTAACCAAACTACTTCATGACAACTAGTTCATCCTGTTCTGATTCCTAGTGGGTTTCAACTGGGAGTGGCTGAGACCAGGCTACTAATCAGGGGCTATTTCCAAAGCAGGAAAAGCAAGCCTGTATGTGCCCAACATTAACAGAGCTGTGTGCTACCTTGGAAGGGCCTGCATTGCTTGTAGCACATTTTTAAGCACCCTATAATCCAAAAAGAGAAGAAAGGCACTGCAGTGAAGTTTATCTGGCAAAATCTAGAAGGGGCTTAGCTGCAATCGTGACAGCCAAAGGCAGTAAAAGCTGGTACCTCTGGTGAGGATTTGCTGGATGAGCTGTGGTGCTGCCGGTGGCTTTTTGGGTGTCTGGGTGCACGTGGTGGGGAGGAGAGTGGGAGGCAGAACAGCCCCAAACTTGCCCAAACATGCTGTGGTGCTTTGCTTAGGGTTTCCCAGCATCCTGATTCCTTAAGGAGAGGGGATTATCGGGACCTGGATGTCTTGACTTAAACTGTTCCTTGCATTCCTTCACCTACCTGAGGCCTTCTCCCTTGGAACATTTACTTGTGCTGATACCTGGAACTATCTCATTGAAAGCACTGTTGTTGCAGAAATTATGTTTTGTTTGTTTGTTTGTTTGTTTGTTTCTAACTTAATCTAAAACTCACCAAGGGCAGTTGGAAACCATTACTGCAGCAAGCTTTGAAGCAGGTTCCTGGCAATCAGAAGTGACTGCACTTCCTCTGGTTATGCCAAATTTTAAGTGGTGGAGGAAAATTTTCATTTTCCCTGGAGCCTGGAATTGGAGGTGTGCACTTGCACTCAAATAGTATGATTGATTTTTTTGTTTGTTTTTGTTTTTTTTTTAAAGTGCAAAACTATTGTCAGTTTTAAGGGTCTTATGGCAGGGAACATTTATTTTCTCCCTTGAGGCCATTGTTTTTGCCACATCTACTAATCACGCAGTTATTCTCTAGCTTATTGCTCCACCCCCTACACTGCTCTGCAGCTGGCCTACCGCCTCACGAGAGCAGAGCAGAGCAGATTTGTCACCCGACAAAGTCTGCAGACTCTGAATCACAGCAGAGGTATGAGAGCCAGTGGAGAACTTCTCGCTCTGCCACCCAGCAGACACAAGACTGAGGGAGAGATTTGCTTCCCAAGCCCACCGTCTGGCACAGCTGCACTGCGAGGGGCTTTCTCTGCTGCTTGCTCTGGAAATTGGGATGCAACCTGGGCACCCTGGGATGTGGAAAGGCACAGGAATGGACTGCTTGTGCCAGGGAGGTGGCTGGGGCAGCCAGGCGGGTTTCTGCAGAACAAGCCTGGGCAGGGTGCAGCAGCTGTGCTGGGCCAAGTAATCTCAAGTAGCGCAGGACCAAACAAATGCACTTCCTCAAGCAGAGTACTTTGCTCAGATTTTACTGCTCTTCTACCCTGCAGTTAATTGAAACAGCTTTCTTTTTGCAGCTCTGGGGTTATCTGTGTCCCAGATGTGCCAGCACTGATGAGTACAAAATATAAGTTCCTGCCTACCTCGTATCAGAAACCCTGTGCCTGTGCTAGCCCCCACATTGCTGCAGTTGCTGTGTATTTTGCAAGTGCAAATCACATCACATGCACATGGGAGGCTTGGGGCAGCCTGTGCTGTGCAGCAAAGGGCATCCGAATATCTGCGTGCAGCTTTCCAGGTGGGCACTGCCTGGAGGGAATCACGGCGGCGCCTTGGCCAGCTGGGCTGCAGGTCTCCTGCAGCCTGGATCAGAGGTGCAGCACGGTATTCTGGATAGAAAATGTGGATTTGTGATTCTGTGGTGTGCTCAGGGCTCTGTTACCTCTGTAATGTTTTGCAGATCAGCTGGAATTAACTCGTGCTGGACTTCTGCACTAAGCAGTTTGATGGCAGAACAAGTCCTTTGCACTCCTGTACCGAAGCCTGGTTCCTGAGCACACATGGCAACAGGTCTCACTGCAAGACACAGCCACCCACAGCACATCGCAGCACAAACACGAAACTAATGAACGGCTTAGAAAGAAGTACTCCCAAGAGGGAGTGGTGCACTCTGTGAGGAAGTTTTCCATGCTCCAGCACCGTTACTGCCACATTTGCTCTCAGGAGCATGAGCTGGAAGGGTTGCTGCTGCAAGCAGGGCTACCCTACAGCAACATGGTGCAGAGGCTCTTGCCCAGGCACCACTGGTTGGCCGCTCAGGGGAATCGATGGTTTGTTATTGTGCTATTCTACAGCTACAGGACATCTGTGTTACCAAGGGGGAGTGACTTCTTTAGTGACTGAAACACAGTAAAACTAGAGTTAGAGATGGCAGCAAATGGTGAGGGCTTCTTTTCCCTGCACTGAGCGCCATGGTCCTATTTCCAAGTGCTCACTTATCTCTTATTGTGTTTAGCATTAGTGCTTTCTTTTTCTTTTTCTTTTTTTTTTCTTTTTCTTTTCCTTTTCCTTTTTCTTCTTCTTTTTCTTTTTCTTTTTCCTTTCTCTTTTTTTTTTCTATTGCGAAAGATGTTTACCACTTTCAAAACAGCACAAAACTGTGAAGTATTTGTCAAGTTACCCATATTTCTGTTCAGACCAATACCGTTTTCTTGTTTCCCACACTTCTGAAACAGGAAAAAAGTCCTGCCTTGTTGCAGTTTTCCATAAAATGTATTTTAAAAGCCTGTATTTACTTTGAGATCCTATCTGTGATTTTGACTGGAAGCTATACTTTTTTTTGAAAGACACAAAGACTAGCAACAACTGAAGAACAGACTGGGACAGGAGAGATTCGGTCCTGTGCAGAGTGTAGAGTCTCCAGTGAATGAGAGCTTAAACCATGCAACCCAGCGAACATCAGAGCAGGGCGGTAATGGCAACGTGTCAGATGGCCATAGTGGATTCAGGAATGCCACGCTGCAAGCAGACCTCTCTTTTGGAGACATGATGATTAATATTCATTAATTAATTAAGCGGTTTGTATCGTGTTAATCTCACTTCCGGATCTAAATTTGTGCAAGACAAACCAGACTGTGACAAGGCTGTTAAATGCGTGACATGCACTAGCCCCGGTACAGCCAGCAGGAGGTGGTTCAGCAGTGTGGTGCTCACCTAGGCGGTGGCATTGTCCTCTTTCATTCCTGTTCTCAGGAGCACCGTGCAACTGTGATTAGAAATGTAGTTGACAAGGTTTGTTTGTTTGTTTGTTTTCTCGCTCTAGAATGTAACACATAGATTATTTGTGCATGTGTGTAAAATGTGTATGTGTTTGCATGAATGTGCATCTGCATACTAGTTCATTTTGCACTGATAACTATGCCCGTATGAAAGAGTGTACACTTCAATGAAAATGACAGATTTCTCACGGTCTGCATGCCAGAGAGGGCAACTTATATAACAACGTTTTTCTTCATTGTTGGTATAACCCTGTTTTTAAGCTTGATAATCAGAACAGAAAGGTGGTGTGATGGAAAGTGCTGTGCATAAACAAAATTCAGGGTCAATGCCTTTATACACTACAAGCACCCTGTGTGACCTTGGACCTTCCTCACTCCTCCTGAGCCTCTGTTTAGCAATAGCAAAGGCAAAACCTCCCCCTTCCCCAGAAATGCTTGTGAACAGATGAAAGCCTGCGGGATGCACAACCTGCCATGGCAGGTGCAGCATCCCTGCAAGAAGGACAGGTGTGCTGTAACACACAAGAACAGACAGAGCACAACATTATAATTTCCTTCCCTCTCAGCAGGAATTTCTCGTTTGCCCAAGGTTTTTATATAGCCTGCCGCAAGTGCAGAGGGAAGCATTATGGAAGCACTTTGGCAATTACTGGCATCTTGTTTCACAGTCAGCTGCTGAAAATAAGTAAGAATGAGCATCAGCTCCCAGCCGCCACAGCACTGGGGAAGAGTTTTCAAAATGCTAGTAGGAAGAATATATTTGTATGCATGTTTATATATTCAGCAGGGTTTGAAAAAGAGAATTTTGTGTTTTCTAACCAATGGTAGTTTCCGCAGTGCATGTCGGGCTGCCCTCCTGCCAGCATGCTCCTGCAAGGCCCCAAGGACCAGCCACAAAAATGACCACCTTTTGTGGTGCTGAAAGAGTCAGGGCCACCTTGAACGGCTGCTACCACTGGTAGCTACAAGTCAAAACCAAACTAAGGGCTCAGGCTGTGGCTGTCCCTTATGACTGCAGAACAGTGGCGGGTGGAAAAGCTGTTTTCCTCCCTTTTCTGATCACTGCCTGGCCTTAGAGATTCTCTAAGATTTCTGTCAAATTTCCTTATCAAGGTTAATATTCTGTTATATAAGTTAGTGTAAGTTAATTATAACTTTCGCTGCTGTTTTTCTGTAAATGATTATTATTTCATACTCAGTCATTAGTCTTCTATTTTACCTGGGATTCATGGTTAGTGTTCTAGTGCATTATATCATAGAATAGTGCAAAATCATTGCAAGGCAGACACGCATACATACACACACACACACATACATATAAATATACCATAGATATAAAAACATACATATTATGTATAAATACACTATTTATAAATTCAACATATAAAATATTCCAGTGTTGGTTTTGCTTTTGCTTTTGGATTAGTTATAAACTATACTTGCACCTGTCTTGGGCTTCTTGATCAGCAATTGCATATGGAAGTACATGAAAGCTTTAAACTCTCACGTAGATTTTATGATTTGCAAGATAAGGCATTGGCACAAATAAAAACAGTTTGTTAAATTCTGCATGGTGAAAATGTGCACTGTGCTTAAAAGGTATGTGTTTGATTTCACTAGCATGGTTTTCTATTGATTTTAAGACTTCCTAGTCTACAAATACTTTAAAATTTAGTTCTAAACATATGGAATTTTTTCATCTCAGATTACATGGTGCTCGCAGACTTCCTTATGAGCAGTTTCTAGTTATAAAGTAATCAAAGCCTATGATTTCAGAATCTGAGACTGTGGTCATTTTGATATGTAAAAATAAAGCATTCAGCAAAGTTCCTCTAGGATTATAAAAGATCAGAAACATCAAAGACATAAAATTTGCAATAATTTTATAATTTACTTTACACCTGAGAGAATATAATTCATCTCAGGAAAGGTCTTTTTAGATAAAACTAGCAGACAAATGAGCTGCAGGTTAGCCACTCCTGCATAGTTGCAATGTTTGACATTCATTAGGGTAACGCCTTGCTCGTCATACTTCCTTTTAGACCTCACTTCAGAGTCATAACCTTGTACAGTTCATATCTACATCCAACCCAGAGAAATGCCTGCAATTTAGTAAAAACTGTATTTATACTGAAACAAATCAATGGCTTGAAACACACCAAAACACACTTCTGTCTGTGCAAAGCAAATTTCCACTCAGCAGAGGGATGAAGTTCAGCAGGAAATCTTCAAGCCAAACTAAATGAACAGAGGCCATAGAATTTATGATAAAAGAGAATATTTATGATGTGTACAAAAATATGGGCATCGATATATATGAAAATAAATACTTATTTTTCAGTAATAAAAGATTCAAATGTTGCTTTGCAATGCAAGGATTGCTTTACAGTGCAAAATATTTGCCCGTATCAACAGATAGGATGTCTGTAACTGAAAATTCCAATTTCCAAATTCCACATTTTGTGAACAAAAGCAGTAGAAGAAGAAATGAAACGTACATTGTCCATTCATGTTACTGTTAGTGTGTGAGGGCAGGTGGGACTACATGTATCCGGTGGGGGGGGGGGGGGAGTAAATCCTGTGATGGCCATAAGAAAGTGATGTTTTGGTTTTTGGAAGAAGAGAACAGAAAAAGAACTTGTCAGAAGAATTTCTTGGTCAACCAGAAGAAGAGCAGGAAAGAGGCTAAGTGAATAACTTGTTTGTCTGTTTTTTATACTGATTTCTGTACCTTTTTTAAACTGTCATGGATTAATATCCGATTTTATGTGAGATTATGTATTTCATTTGTAAATTTGTTGAATGACTAGTAAACTTGCAGCAATTATGCAAGTTACATTAGTATTATACATATACTTGGCAAATAAAAACAAAAAACATCGGATCCTCACAGAAGTTTGAGCACCATTTTATTCACAGGCATTTGACATTAACTGCAGCCCTTTGTTTCAGTATGATAGGGAAACATGAATCTGTGATTCTGAATTCCAATTTTAGTCTGCCAATATCTTGAATTTAATGTAAATGTGCCCATATAATGCATACTTCAATGACTGCTAAAAACATAACACTAGTGTTTTTTGAACACTTGTTTACATTACACATTGTCGCAGTAAAGAACCTGTGTTCCTGATGGAGCTGCCTGCTCTTGCTCCAGCTAAGATATATTGAAAAAACCATATGCCTGGGCTACCCACCATCTCTTTTACCTGTTTCTGATCAGTCCTGTGCAGAACTACCAGTGCCGTATAAAATCTTGGCAGGCATTCGTGAGTTTGCTCACTTGCACATGACAAGTGGAGATGATGTTAAGGAATAATTAGAAAATGCAGCAGAAAAAGACAAACAAACAAACAAAAAACATAACTTAAAAATTGCACACCTGTACAATACTGAAAGCCTTATTTTTTCATGATTAAAGGCAACAAGTATCAGATTGATTTGGATCATTACTAGCAACACCTCCACCCAAATACCCAGATTTTACCCAAATGAGCAAACTTTTTGACTGGTGCTCAGGTGTGCAGCATTTCAAGAGATGACTTAGGCACCAGTCAGCTAAGATGACTTCTGTTAGGGGAACAAGTACTTGCTTTTTAATTCTCTGGTAGACATGTGGAATCTACACCCTTAGCATGTCTAAGTTATATAAACTAGTTAAGAATAAATTCTTTGCAAAACGGCCAAGTAACAATGGTTTCCAAATCAGTGGCAAACTAGAGAAGCCATTTAATAGAGAAAACTGTGCATCCCACAGAATCACAGATTCACAGAATCGTCTAGGTTGGAAGAGACCTCCAAGATCACCGAGTCCAACCTCTGACCTAACACTAACAGTCCCCACTAAACCATATCCCTAAGCTCCACATCTAAACGTCTTTTGAAGACCTCCAGGGATGGTGACTCAACCACTTGCCTGGGCAGCCCATTCCAGTGCCTAGCAACCCTTTCAGTAAAGAAGTTTTTCCTAATATCCAACCTAAACCTCCCCTGGCACAATTTTAGCCCATTCCCCCTCGTCCTGTCACCAGGCACGTGGGAGAACAGACCAACCCCCACCTCTACAGCCTCCTTTGAGGTACCTGCAGAGTGCGATAAGGTCACCCCTGAGCCTCCTCTTCTCCAGGCTGAACAATCCCAGCTCCCTCAGCCGCTCCTCATAAGACTTGTTCTCCAGACCCTGTACCAGCTTCGTTGCCCTTCTCTGGACTCTCTCGAGCACCTCCATGTCCTTCTTGTAGTGAGGGACCCAAAACTGAACACAGTACTCGAGGTGTGGCCTCGCCAGAGCCGAGTACAGGGGGACAATCACTTCCCTGGACCTACTGGCCATGCTGTTTCTTATACAAGCCAGGATGCTGTTGGCCTTCTTGGCCGCCTGAGCACACTGCTGGCTCATATTCAGCCGACTATCAACCAATACTCCCAGGTCCTCCTCTGCCAGGCAGCTTTCTAATCACACCTCTCCCAGTCTGTAGCACTGCTTGGGGTTGTTGTGCCCCAGGTACAGGACCCGGCACTTGGCCTTGTTGAACTTCATACAGTTGGCCTCGGCCCATCGGTGCAGCCTATCCAGATCCCCCTGCAGAGCCTTCCTACCCTCGAGCAGATCGACACACGCACCTAACTTGGAGTTGTCTGCAAACTTACTGAGGGTGCACTCGATCCCCTCATCCAGATCATCGATAAAGATGTTAAAGAGGACTGGCCCCAGTACCGAGCTGTGGGGAACTCCACTAGTGACCAGCCTCCAACTGGATTTGACTCCATTCACCACAACTCTCTGGGCCCGGCCATCCAGCCAGCTCTTAACCCAACGAACCGTAATTAAATTGACATTGTGCTGGATCAGCAGAACCCTCAGCACCTATTACGATGCCACACACCGTCACCAAGTTTTTTACCATTACTGCCTGGTTACCATAAATCTCCACAACTTCACTGACAGCTTTGCCTGCTGCCGTCAGGCACATAGCAAGAGAAGGGAGGAAGCAGACAAAATGCTTCCCAGAGCACTGTGTCAGCAGGGAGGGTCCTCTGCCTGCAGCTGTGGAATGTGGTACTCTCTGTTAGACCTGTTGCAGTGACCACAGGTAAAGGAGCACACAAAAGGCTTGTGCAAAAGTCATGCAGTGAATACGTCTCGTGCCTTCATCTCTTCTGGAGCTCCTTGTCTAGATGCAGAGCCCTGTACAGGTGCTCCTGTGTAATTGCTTTACATGTCCACGGTCAGATGCAAGACAGAGCTCAATCAAGTGTTATGTGCTTAAAATTTTAGGCAGGTGACCCACAGAGTGGAAAGCAAAATGCATACATGCTGTAGCCCACATCACTTCAAAGGCCAGCTGTGAGTCTGTGAGAGGTAAACAAAAAGGAAAAGCAGGGACTGGTTTAGGCAGGTGACGTGTTTGAACCACCCTGGAGGCTCAAACCTGCATTCTGGAGCTTGAAGCCATTCTCTGAGGCCTTGAGGGACTCGCCTGCATCCACAAGTCTCCTTCTCTCTGACCGGAGTGGGCCTCAGCACTGACTGGGGCTGCTCCCCGCTGGGTGACCTCGTCCTGCTGCCTCTTCCCGGGACGTGTCAGGGCACAGCTGCTGAGGGGCTGAGAAGTCCCCCCAACCCCGCTGGCTTCCTGCTGTTAACACACAGCCTCCTCCCACGTGTGAGTGTCTAGGAACCGCTGCTGATAATACTTCTCTGGAGTAGTTCGCTCATCCAATTGCCATTCTACCCAACTAGCTTACATTTGGGAAACCTGGCCAAGAACACCTTATCTTCCTATTCCCTCTACCCCCAGACCAGACCTGGGCAAGACAAGGCAGGCCAGACATGCCAGTTCACGTACACGACCTGTGTGTGTGAGCACACATGTCCCCACACACCAGCTCACAGGCAACTATTGTGTTTTGAACCCCCGCTCACTGGAGGGTGACTTTGTTATTATTTACACCATTCTTCCCATAATATTTCTAGAAGATATACTGCATTACTTTAATTCGTTTCTTCGCCAAGGCGGTGACGAACTGCTTTCTGTCGGCGGCCAGTTTCTTGTTTCAGCCACACATCCACGGGAGCAGATTTGACTCAAGTCTTTTTCCTCCGGGCACAGGATTACACCGTTCCTTATCACTTTTTATCCGTGTCACTTGCTCGCGGTCCTCCGGGCGCAGGACCACACGCACGGAGGATTTACCACTTTTTATCAACGCCCCTTGGTCACGGTCAACCTTTCCAGCAGCTTTGCGTGCCCATTAGCAATCCCTGACGGACTCGGAAGGGCTCTCACTACGATCTGGGCACCGCATTTCTGTAAAGTCTGAGCTTATTTCTGTGAGGACCGGGGCGCTGGGGGCCGGGCGTTAACGGCGCCCAGCGGTGCGCGGCGGGCGCGGCCGCCCCGAGCCCCGCTCACAACCCGAGGCCCCGCCACGGGGGGGAGGAGGGGGCTGAGGGGAGAGCGAGCAAGGCCACCCACGGCCGTAACGATCTTCCAGCGATCCCTCCCAAAAGCCAGTCCCACAGGCTGTCCGCACCGCCCCGTCCCGCCCCAGGGCGGCCGGAGCCCCCCGCCGCCGCCCGCCGGGGCAGGAAGAGGCGGGACAGGCTTCGCTGGGCGCCGACATGTCGCAGCCGGGCCGGGGCGGGCCGCCCTCGGGCGCCGCGGCGGTAAGTGTCGAGGGGAGCAGCCGCGGGGCCGGACCCCGACCCGCCCGGTGCCCCCCAGGCTTCCCCGAGTGCCCCCCCGCCGCCCCCCCCCCCCCAGGGCGCCGGCCTGCCCCGGGGCCCGGCGGTGGGCGGGACGCGGCGGGGGCGGCCCCAGGCTGAGGGCGGCGGGCGGGGCGCGGCCGGTGCGGAGCCGAGGCGAGGCGAAGCGAGGCGAGCGGCGGGGAGTACCGACAGCGCCATGGCTTTTGCTCGGTGGTGGTACGCCATGGTAAATACGGGGCGGGGGGCTCGGGGCCGCCGGGGTACGGGCATCATCCCCGGTGCAGCCCGGTTTGGGAGGATGGTGGGCGCCCGTGAGGAAACGGGCGTTGTACGGGCGTAACTCCCCGGACCCTCCCTGCCCTGTGGGTAAGCGGCGCTGGAAAAGGGGGGCTTTTCGTGCTGCTGGCTGTTTTCGTGATCCCGTGAATAATGCTCACGGTGTGCCACCTGACCAGGTCTCGGCGATTTAGTGCTTGCAGAGCTTACGCCGGACTGCTTCTGCTCGCGGAAGGAACTGTGGCGCCTGTCTTTTTTTCAGAAACATGCCCTTATTTCAGAAACATGCTCTGCAGGTACGTCACGGAGGTGCCAGGAATAGTTTTCGCTTGTCAGATGCTCCTGAGTAAACCACAGCTCTCTCAGATGGCTCTTTGTGGTTTAGCTCAGCTTGGGGCAGTGCTCATTAGTGTGATGGATCCTGGAACAGCTTTAAAAAGTCTTTTAACTTATTACTCATATGAGGAAACAGTTGGTCTTTCCATGGAATGGCAAACAAAAAACCAGCACTCTGTTAAAGTTTTAAAGAAAGTATGTATCATGTAAGGTAACTTCCAGAGAAAACATCAGTTCAGTATGTTTCCTGAACCTTTAAGGAGGTAAAAGGAATCCACCTGATTTCTGATTGTAGTTTTAAATTGACCAGAGTAGGCTGGTTATGTGATTAGTAATGTTTTCAAGTGTCATTCATTGCATTAAGTCAAATCAGTGCAGTGTGGGGAAGCTAATGCAGGGTCAGACGTAGGGAAGTTTGGGAACAGCTGCATTAACCGATGGCAGGAACATTAAAGGCCCCTGTAGTCACGGGCTGTTGAATCCAGGGTACAAAAAGATACTAGGACAACCTTGCTACCTTTGTTCAGGTGAGGAAGCCACTCCTCCACATGCTGCGTGGGAAGTCAGCACTCATAGCTATTGGCACCAGAATGTCACTGGCTGTCCTCTGCATGAGACTGGTGTTCTCCTGTGTCCGCTGTGCATCTGTCACACAGGGCAGTTTCTGCCTGCAAGGCTAACACCTGAAAGATGGTGTAAAAGATGAGGAAGCAGAGCAGAAGTGTAAGAGATGAATGGACACAAAAGAGGTTCAATGCTTGTTTTACCTTTTTTTTTTCTGGTTGGTGTGTGTAAAGCAGAATGTGATGACTGTAAGTAGAATATATCTTTCATCTGTCCGCTCCATTCATTTCTCAATTCTTGAGCATAGCTCCCTGATGCGTCTTTCCAACTGACAGTGTTCTTAACAGCATCAAAGACATGTCTGATTCCCGGTTATAATCGGAACCGAGGGTCGGATTCCTATCAGCATTAGGTGATTGTCTTCTCTGATACCCATAAGGCAAAATTAGTTGACTTCAGCTGAGAGTGTTGCAAGTAGACTTCCCTTCTTACCCAGTTGCTGCATGTGTCGTCACTGCAGTCTTCTGAGATGCTGTGCAACATCTTTGAACCGAAGGGACTCCTGGGGTTTAGAAGGAATGTCTCGAAGCAAGACCTCTAGCCGAGTTCTGATTTTTGCAAGTGCAGGCTGAGAATGCAGTTATGCCTTCAGTTATTAGTACTTTGCTTGGTACTTTTTGCTTGGGTCAGTTACTTTATAGCTTGTGAATGCCGTTTGAGTTGGAAGATAAAGGTGTGTCTATGAAACAATAGTGTTCTGATGTTTTTCTGCACTGTAGAGCGTGATGAAGATCTCAGGGTAAACTTTGTTGCTTACGTTACTTCATTTATTTTGGCATAGATTTTTTTTAAAAGATGTTGTGATTTATAAATTTTGTCCTCAGGCAGTAAAGTTGTAAAATATTTTGGACCAATTTAATTTTCCAACAACTATGAGGAATTGTTATTAAGTCATCTGGTTAAATTTAAAATCTAACTTAGGTTGTATTTTAGCTGTTTTCTTATCATGGAGCAGGAGCTGCTGCTGCCTACTAGCTTGGTTATGGATATGTTTTTACTGTGTACATACATTTCTTTGGCATTGTAAGAAAAGATGAGCAGCGAAAAAGGACAAAAAGCTCAAAGAAAAAGCAATCTCTCTCACCTGTTTGGGGATGTAAAGGAGCAAGTCATGCATACCTTCCCAGAACAACTTAGCTTGCTAAGCAAATTTATTTATTTATTTGTTTTAGGCTAGAAGATTGAAAGCTTGGAATTACAGACAGACAGGAGCTGTTGAAGGGAATTTTTGAAATAGGATCCCTTCTCATATCTTAAGCATGAGCTCTTTAAGGAACCAGTGTGATCTTCCTAGAAAGTATATTAGAGAGTTGTACATAACTAGGCCACCTCCTCAGGATGGCAGGTGAAAGTGAGGTAATAATTCCATGCACTGATTATCGGAGACCATCAGCACTTCATGTGTACACAGTGCATGACTCCAAGTGACTGGGTAAAAATTACTTTGGTTGGCTTACATCCATATGTGCTTTGTTCCAAGTGTTAAACTCAACAGTATTCGGATTTTAAGTCAAAGCCTCAGTGTTGCAGATGTTGTTAGATGTCACCTTCTGGTGGGAAGACTGCAAGCACCTTACTCTCCTTACTCTCTGGGACACACTGTAGCAGCGCAGGGAGTGGTGCCTTATTGATGCTATGGTCCCATCTGGCACAGGTTCCTTGTTGTGAAGATGAGGAAATGGAGTTAAGGAGGAAGGGTAGGACCTAATTTGTCACCGGGCAAAGTCTGCTGTACTCGGTAGGAATTAGGTAAGGTTCCTGCTTTCTGTGACTTGAAAAGTTTAAACTAGATTTAAAAAAAAAAAATATTCTAGACTTGAGTTGGCATTACTGTTTTTAAAGCTGTGCCCAAGCCTGAGGAAACAAACCAATGAAAACAACAAAATACATGCAATGTACAGGAAGGCGTGCTTGCTTTCTTGGCCGACCTCCATGACATTAATCACGATCCCACTGGGATGCCAGCGAAGCGCTAGCATTGCATGCGGTATGCGTTCTCAATTGTATGCAAGCTGGTTGTTGTCTGTGTTGGTAACAGTAAGGGCTGCAGGTGGACTCAGCTTCTAACGTGCGGTGGCGACGGGGCTGGAGGGGAAGATGAGCAGCAGCTGAGGTGCCTTGGTTTGTCCAGCCCAGAGCAGAGCAGGCCGAGGGGAGGCCTCATAGCGGCCTGCAGCTCCCTCACGAGGCGAGCGGAGGGGCAGGCGCTGAGCTCTGCTCTCTGGGGACAGCGACAGGACCCGAGGGGACGGCATGGAGCTGGGACAGGGGAGGGTCAGGCTGCATGTGAGGGAAAGGTTCTGCACCCAGAGGTGGTCGGGCACTGGGACAGGCTGCCCAGGGACGTGGTCATGGCACCAAGCTCAGTAAGCGTTTTGGGCAGCACTCTCAGACAAAGGGTTTGGTTTTGGGTGGTACTGTATGTGGAGTCCTGAGCTGGACTCAATGACCCTTGTGGGTACCTTCCAACCCGGGATATTCTGTGATCTTATAATGATATGCTGAGTGTATCCATTTAGGAACAGAGCCTAGTCTACCCTAAAAAGTTTCGCTGGGCAACAGAACTAGGTCCCAAACTGCTGTGCCGCTGGAGTCACCATTTTGTCAGTGAAAGCATGCTTACTGACATGGCTTTTATGGGTGTGCACATTGTGTGTGTGTCACATGCTTTTGCTGTAGCAATAAAAAGCACAGATAACTAGGTTAATTGTGCCTGTATTGAAAGCACTATTATGGGGCTGTGAATCAATTCACCTGTAACCTGAAAAGACAGCCTAGGTGGTTTGTTTTTCCACTGACGAGGCAAAATTGGAGTATGAGAGTAGTACTTCCAATTTTAAAAACTTGTCAAGTGAAGCCCAAAGTAATTTTAAAATCTTGAATTATTAGGGGTTGTTTAAAACAGTTCATGGAATTTTTGCTTTGTGCCATCAAAATAGAAACAGTTAAGAGACGCGATGCTTTTTTTTCCTAGATTTATTTGTTCATTCAGCTGTAGTGTTTCCCAAACCTTTTTGCTGATGTGCTTGAATACAATCCAGTTGAAGATAGTGTAGTGATACATGGATCATTACTTTCTCCCTGTAGTCATGTAAAGAAAATGCTGTAGGAAATCATTACTTCAGTGGTTTAGAAAACTTCACCCTCCTGCTGCTCAGTCTTAGAACCAGAAAGTAATAAATGTTTCTGAACTCATCTTTCTTTACATAACAAAACCAAACAGATGTGAATCTTCATTCTCAGATGTCTGAATTGCTGCAGAAAGCTATACTAACAGAGATATTAGATAATAGCTTTATTATCTTTTACATTCATGGGAAAAGATCTTGCTTTTTACGTTAATTTTATTCTGAGATTAAGCAAAGTTTTTTTTGAGGGGCCATACTTGCCATTTTCAGAGATGCACACAGTAAAGCTTGTTCTGAATACAATGTGTTGCTGAACAAACTGTCATTTTGTCTATTGCTACATGTGGGGAACAAATGGGATCACACGTCAAGTTAGATGAAAACAAGAAGTTTAATGTCTTGGATGGAATGAAAGATACAGTAGGATTGAGAAGGAACTGATGTGCACCTGTGCCTGAACCGTAACAGAGATTTTATATACCAACATATGAATCCTAGAAGTTGTAGTACCTGATTTCTCCCATGTAAGGAGGTCTGGGCATTGTGAGCATTTGAGTGGTTCCGAGGAAAGCTCAGGTGTTGGAGTGGATGGTTATGATGGGACATGCAGTGTTGGTCAATCAGAGAGAGCTGTTCTATTTCTACTGAAGCCAGTGGGACTTGACGGCATTATTGAAGCAAGTATCAGAGAGCACTGTGCTTATCAAGAATGAGTGATTGTATGAATGATGGTATCTTCCAGAACTTTTCACAGGAATAGTCATGTTAAATGTTCTGCCCTGAAGGTCATTTCTTTTCAACAGATTTTACTTGAAGTTACCCAGCAGGTCATTTAGAAATCCTGTCCACTAGCAAGAAGGGAAAGGGAAACTCAGTGTTCCATTCTGTTGTGTTGTGGTGGGTGAAAGCAATCATACATGCACTAAGATTTTTCAGACATCCTCTGCATAGAAAATATAATTTAAGATCTTAATATTTACACATCTGTTTTCTCTACTTACAGCAAGGTGACAAGAAAGCAAGTGAAGGTTCTTCCAAATCAGGAGAGAAAAAGGCAGAAACGACAGAGGTAAATTCAACTGTTCAAATATATTGACAAGAAAAGCTTGGTAATGCATTTCCTCTGGTACAGATTTTTAGCAAAGTGGTAGTTTTCAGATAAGTAACTGGTGACCGTAGTCACCTGTAATTAACTCCATGAATGTATAGTTTTTTCCTGTACGCAGCACAACACCAAAGGAAAAATTTCTTTGCTGTCTTCTCCTTTCATAAATACTTTATGCTATAATCAGTGGAAACTATCTCAGTGGATTTGTCTATTTTGCAGCGTAGGTACACTTTGGTATGCATCTGATGGTTTTGGCTTTTTGATCCTCCAGAAGGAGGGATGAAGTAGAGTGTGCTGTGGCTCTTCCAGCCTTGTCTGTATCCTGGATTATCTTTCAAAGGGAAGATTCATACACAAATTTTGCACATCTGGGCCATATCCTGATGTTGTTGCAAGTGCTGTATTTTCCAAAAATACTTGTTTTTGGAGATGATGCTTCTTCAGGAATGGATATTTAGTGGTCAAAAGTCCATGACAGGCTGTAAGGTTGAGCTTACAGCAGGCAATTTTATAGTCTGATCAGCCAGTGTTAAAAAGCAGAACCCATGTGGGTTGCGGACAGTGTTAGGAACAAGGTCACCCTTCTTGCAGCCTCCAAAGCTGTTAGCCATGCAGAGAGAGTGTGCTGCAGTGAGTCACGCTGATAATGAACTTGAAGTAGCAATTCAGACCCTTTGTACTATTTTTCCAAGAGTTTGCAATGCTATGTTTTTCTTTAAAAGATGGAGAATATTCCTGTAGTCTTCAGTTTTTGAAGCAGGGACTTGTAATGTGTCTGTAGATAGCTGTGGATGCCCATAATTAGAATAACGAGTTTGTTCATCTTGCTCCTAGAGGAGCTTATATAAATGATACGCAGGATAAAAATGGTAAGGAAATGTTATGATATTTGAAAACCTCATATTCATATTGAAGGGAAATTTTTAAAAGCCCATTGCTTAGCTAAAATTAATAAAAAATGACCTTGTTTTTCACATTTTTAAGGTATGCAGTCCTCAAGAAGTAAGAGATAATGAGTAAGGCTTTGAAAAATAAAGTCATAAAAGGTCTGACACTGGTTTGAATAGGAGACGCTAGTTAGCCATAACATCAAGGAGAATTCAAAATGAGTACTACAGAGGTGTAGAATAGCCTTTCTTCTGAAGCCTACTGAGGCCCTTCATTCTTGGTGGCTTAAAAGTAGACTGAGAAAAGCTCATCATGTTTACTGTACATAGAAACCTACTTTGGTAAGACATGTTCTTGCACAGAGAGGTGGTGTTGAGACACAGGGCTAGAATTGCCTTACTTAAGGCTATCCTACTGCTCAGTAGGAGAGAAGAGAAACCAGCTCAGCATGTACTAGGCTGGCGCAAGCAATTGTATGATAAACAGCTTCCTCAAAGCTTAAAGGGAAAGCCATGAACATAAAAGCAGCGAAATATGGAGCCTGCTTTTCTTCCTGCATGGTATCAGTAGCCTAGCTGGCGGCAGTATTCTGCGTCTACTCCTCCCCTACAAATTAATCTTTTACAATCCATTTTCTACTGCACTGAAGAGGCTGATGCTGGATTCACACAGCTAACACATGCCAATGGACTGACAGAAAGAAACAGTGAGGAAGTGAATCAAGTGCCTGTTTCCAGCAACCTCCATTCTGCTTGATGGCTGTCTTGCCTGGGAAGTCGCTAAGCATGGTCCTTCCCAAGGGTCCCTGCTAAATGTAGTCTTTTTATTTTCTGAAAGTAAAAACTAAGATGTAGCCTTAGAGCAACATGCCCATTTTACTTGAACCCTGGTCCTTCATGGCAGCCAATGATAGTTACTTGGAAGTACATTGTTTGCAGTAATATTCAGTGCTATTTTGTCTAGCAGTTAGAGAAATATGATGAAACTATTTGGTAAGGATAAGACTGTGATATCCTGCTCTACAGGGCCAATGTTTGCTTGGAAGGATTGATCTCGTCTGTTTCTTTATTCTGTGTACGTTATTGAAGGAAAGACACCTTCATACTGATATGCAGTTGCCTTATTTTGGTAGTACTACTCAAGCTTCAGGTCAAGATGGAGGGAATCTGCTTACCATGGGAGTGGTCAGCTCTAGGTTGAGATACGCATCACTTGTTGGTCTAACAATGAACTACAGAATGTGTAGCTGTATACAGTGTCTTGTACAGATTCACAAAAGACTTGCTGAAGAGACAAGAGCTGGAAAGTTCAGGTGTGTTAGAATATGTAAGTGAAAGAAGATATAGGTAGTTCTTTATCAACATGGTCCAAAGTCAATGTGTTCATGTCTAATGGTTGTATTGGGCACTGTTCATGGACAAAGATTCAAGTCACGTGGCATATTCCTGAACTCTTTATGTCTTGCTTTTTGGAACCTTTAATTTCTTAAATTTGCATTCTAAGAGAATCAAACACTTGAAAATCTAAATCAGCTTTAATGAAATGTTTTCATTGCTTGCAGTGGTAGAAATTGGCATAAAAGAAATGATCATTGTTGGAAGTGGTGGTTGCTCATGCATGTGATGCTGTTTCACGTGCTTGCAGCTGGGGTGCATCTGTCATGCACCAGAAATGAATGATGCGCTCCCATGATCCCATATCCACCCCTCTGTTTTCTCACTGTGTGAAAACTTAGGACATTACAATTTGCATTATGCCATTGCAAAATGTATAGGAAATTTCCTTTCTTCTCCTTTCCTCCTGATTTTTCAAGCCTTTTGCAGTTTTGGATGTGAAGTTTTAGCATGTGAGAGGCAACTGATGTAGTTTTCCTTTACCTCTTGATATCATCTTCACTTTGCGTATGCTTTTCCACCGGTTTCACATCCCTGAATGCATACAAAATCCAAAGTGTATTAGTGCTATAGCAGTTTTTGGATGCTAGAAGATAAATGGTAGAAGGGAAGATAGGGCAAATTCACTGCAGAGAAGCCCAGGAAAGTTTATAAAATACACTGCAATTAACATCACTGGGATGTTCATGCGTCTCTTGTTCTCTGAGAGTATATTGAGAAGGTCTATCAGCATATGTCTGACCTAATTTTATATGACTGTTTTTGTTTTCTTTTGTACTCACTGTTGGCTACTGCTAAAGAGAGGGAAATGGGTTGTGTGAAGCTTTGGCCAAACTCAGTAAGGCTGGTCTTGTGACCATGCAACTCCCGGTAACACGCTGTCATGTTGCTGAACACTATGTTCAGTATTGCCCCTTCAAAGGGCTGCTAGTGGGGGTGAAGGGTTAGCAGAAGAGGGAAACTCTTTTTATGGGAATCGGGGCTAATCTGATTCCAGCACAAGTTCTAATCCTGTCCTAAACTGCTATGAAGCATTCCAAAGTGATAGGCAGTGCGGTTACATCGGTGGGGTTCATGGTGAGACTATTTGTGTTAGATACTGTATGGAGCTTTTATTTTAATTATACTTCGACATGAGACATGACAGATAACTCTGAAGTGTGGGTGTTAAGTAGAAGGAACAAAGGCAGTAAATTTAAATTCAGCTGGCCACAATTCAGATTAGCTAACTTGGGAAAAATTAAGTTATGTTATATTTAATAATACGTAAGTATGACATGGTCCTCTGCAGGTTGAAGTGTACTTTACTACATAATCATGTGTGCGATTGTGGTTTGAAATACACTTACTCTGCTTTGAATAGGCTCGTGCTTGTGCTATTAACTGCACAAAATCTGGAAAGAGCTGTTGTCTTTCTATTGTAGAGTGAAATACCACGGAGAGCTTCTCTATCAGTCTAAATATCTAGTCTGCGCAGCACTGCTGAATGTAAAAATGAAGTATTAAAAGGAAAAAAAAGGTGATACGTTTTAGGAATTTGAGGCCCCAGCTTAGAGTGTGGGCATATTTTAACAGAGATGGTGTGAGACGATCCTTCCTAACACATCCTGCCGTTTCAAGCCATGCTTTCAAGCAGTGTAGACAAAGCATGTGGCACTTGTTTAAGTTCATTTTTCTTCACTCAGCAGGAAATACGTTCTTTATTTTGAGAGAATGATAATGTTAACTGGCTTTGAAACATTACTGTTCTTTTTGAATTAATCCTTTACTCAACACCAGGATTTCTGTGATGGTTTTTAATCCTGTTGTTTGTCATGCAGATTCCTTATCCAAGACAAGTATTAGAGTTAGCTGGAATCCGAGGGGGCAATGCAGATAAAGGCACTATGACTGGTTGATTCAAATTATGAGGGTTTGTAGGTGACTTTAATTACAGGATTTGTAAGATTTCTTTCTACTTTGGTAACAAATTGTTTACTTTAAACTGCATTGTTTCATTTTTTTCCCCAGAGTTTAAATGCTTCTTAGAACACTAAATATAGTGCTTTCAAGATTTCAGAATGCAGCTTAGCTTTAGCAGTATGCTAGTTTTCTGATGATAGTCCTGATAGTCTGTGTAATGGAAGAAACACAGGCAATCAATACAGTGATGCAGTATCATTGGCATCATTCAAGGAGGTCAGGGTGAAAACTCAACCATCTTCAAAAATGAAAACAATCAGTAAACGAAATGATTAGTGTTGTGGGTTTTTTCTCTTTTTTTATAAAAAAAAAAAAGTTACATTTATGTACTGTCACACGTGTTCATATTTTAGATTAGAACCTACTGTAGATGTGATCTCTCTGTTCCTTGAGTAATGGTTAATGGGAGAAGGTGATCTCTCCATGGGGAGGTGCGGCTCTCCAGTGGATCCCAGAGGGAAGCTACATGCCACCACCTCTTTTTGGTGAGGGGAGTGCCTGCCTTTAAGTGCCCTCGGAAGGCTGGCACCCTGCCCAGCGCTGAACCTCAGGGCCGTCTGGTGGCCTGAGGGGAATAAGGTAATTACGATCAATCTTATGTAGGGAAGTGGAGTGGTTTGGGGGGAATAAAGTACTGCTTTGTTTGCCCGTTTTTCTTTTCTGCTCTTTATTTTTTTTTCCTGTGCTTAATATGCAAAAAGTGGTTAAAAAATTATTCCAGTTAAGTTTTGCTATTACTTTAGAGCTGTTACGATTCAAGACTCCTCCCACCTCAGGAAGAAATAGAGTGATTTTTACTCAGTTAAGTCATGACAATAAGATTGAAAGTTGTAGGCTGAATTACTGCTCAGGGTTGTTAAAAGCATTTCCTGAACAGAGGATGCATATTCTTTCCTCCTGTGATGATTTTTTCATAAAAGAAAACTACACTTGTATGAGAAAACTTGCATATCAAAGGGACATGTATTTCATCCCTGCTTTATTAAACATGGGGCAATTAAGATTGTTTCAGAACAGAATCAGTGTTACATCTTTTTTTGAATCTGCTGCAAATAATGAAGAGTGGACTGTAAGTATCTGTATGCCATGGCTTTCATTCCTCCATACGCAGCTCTGCACAGGCTGTATATTCTTCTAATTTGTTTTGGAAAGAAGATGTGCTTTGATAATTTGCTAGGTCTGTTGTTGCCAGGTTGGAAAATGAGGCCCGAGTACAGCTGCAAGGTGATTCCATAGCTGACTGGGTCTGAGACTGCCACAGGAAAAAAATGCTCTTCTGCCTCAAGGAGGGGGAGAGGATGGGAACAGCACTGACGGATTTGGCGATAAAGGGAGTCGGAGCTGGTGTGCCTGGAGGGAGTGTTGTCCTTCCCGGTATCCTTCCCACGTACAGTCGTTATTTTAATAAGCCAGGAAGGATAAACCTCCTAGCTTGATGTTGCCATTTTTGTCTCCTTTTAGAAATGTCTTGAGGGGTAGATAGCAATGAGGTTGGTTTTGAAAGATGACCCTTAGGAACTAAAAAGTATTACTCAGCCTTTCATGTCTGGTATTCCGCAGAGGATAGAAATCTGGTGGTGTGGTGTAAATTTCCACGTAGCTTATCTCCTGGTAGCCTTTCTTATTGAGCAACAGAAAATTTATCTTCTTAATTTCCTCTCTCTCCCACCGTTATTACTGTTCCACTTGCCGTGAAACAGAGAAATGTTAGCATTAGCCATTCTATCTTTTTTTTTTCCTTACACTGTTTAATTGATTAATATAAGTTGATCATCAGAAAAAGGGTTTATTTCAGTCTAAATATAGACCTCTCACTATTTCTAGTTTGGACTTGATGGGGGGAAAAAAGAAAGGGCAAGGCTTGTGCCTGACATTTTCTAATCTTCTGGTGATGGTGGTAGGTGTTATAAAAGGTTCTTCACAAACAAACCTGTACTTGTGGGTTTTCAGGTATGCTAGGCACATACTAACCAAATTAAGTTCTGAACACCACGAACCATGAAGTCCCGAAGCAAGGACTGCAATTCCAGCTGAGCTTGAGGTGCGAGTAGAGAACTGTGGTTCTGAGGACATACCCAGAATCTTTTTTATGCTTTTTATACGTCTGCTCTTCCTGAGAAGATATTTTTGAGAGTATCTGTAAGCACGCCTGGTCTGTGGAGTCATCTACTCGAGTGAAGGGGGGGGACCACCCACTGGTCTGTACTGGGCGCCAGCAGCTGGGCAGGCGAGGTCCTGGCCAGAGCTGCTGGAGGAGGCAGCCACGTCCTTGCACCCTTTTGATGGGGGGAAGTCACCATTGCTCTTGTTTTTTGCGACACGCTGTGAAGTCTTACTTGAGTGTCATTGTTTTCAGCATGACCAGTACTAAGCATGGAATCTAAGGTAAATATCCACCTGTATGTCAGGGTCTGTAGTGTTGGGCCAGATTTTTGTGATGTTAGTCTACGTAAATGGCCACAAAATACTGCGGTCTGGAGGTTGACAGAGGAATGTGCAGCTTTATTTATGTGAGATGCTTTCCTGTTTTTTTGGAGCTAAATTACAAGGAGAACATGACGTGGAAATGACCTTAGTACAATCTGTTGCAGTAGCTATTGTAGGATCATTTGGAAAGTGTGTTTCTGAATTTGAATGCAAGCTTGCCAGTAGGATCTCTGAGCCATTGTTCTGCAGACATCTCTCCTGTAGAGAATAATCAGTGTGATCTTGAGCTTCTACTTGTCAGAGAAAATGGCAAGGTCTTACCCATCTGTTGCCTCCAAAGACCTTGTGCTTTTTGCTGTGTTTATTACCAATGACTGATTCTTCTAGTCTTTACTGTGTATGACGCAGGCATGTGCCGAGTTGTTCCAGCAGTACTTAGGGGTCCTTGCTAAATAACAGTCCTGCTTTAATGGAAAAATGGAGGTTCAAAGGGTTCAAACAGTGCTAGAGTACTCAGCCAATTCTGTGCTGGGCAAGGCCATCTGAAATAAGTCTGCAGGAATTAAAGTTACATAGGATAACTTACTTTTTGGATGACTTACCTTTTTAAAATGTTTTGATGGACATTTTTTTAGTATATAATTTTTAATACTATTTTTGAGTATACAGTTTTGCTTGGTATTTCACTTTCTTCATCAACATTTCTGTTGTTTATTATGTTTCTTTCATTTGTTTTGCAGAAGAGTTCAACAAGTGCTAATGCCACACAGCCCCCCAAAACACAGACAAGTGGAGCACCTTCTACTGTCAAGGTAGTACATAGTGACTAAATGGTCTCTTTGAAAAGTGAAGAGAGTATGATGTTAGTTCATCCCCTGCACTGGGATGGAAAATGATATGGGTTTGCCAGCATTTAGCATCACTAAGAGATGTTCTTTGTGTCTTTTGCTGAAATTGTAGTGAATGAAAAAAAAGAGGAATGCAAGTCAGCAAAAAGCAGGCCTTGGATGTTGGAGGAAATAGACTTGGAAAGTGCTTTCCCTTTTAAGTGTGCTTAGCTAGTCTTGTAGTTACTTTTAAAAAACAAAAAATCCGGTCTTGTTGATACCAGTGGCAAACTTAATTTGACCATGGGGCTAAGATTCTTTTATTTTTCACTCTTAAGTACTGTTTATATGTCTGTTTATTCAGCAGGAACAGAAAAAATCAAAACACTGATAACTTTCTATGCTTTTGGAGCCCCTGGAGCAGTTCAGTTGTCCAGGGAATGTAATGTAAGGGACATAATAACGAAGAATGACGTATTGGAGTGCAGTTGGTACTCACTCCATGAAGAGAAGCAGGCTTTCTTAAACATGCTGAGGTCTTGCAAAATATTCAAACAGGGAGTTGAGAATAAATCTTTTGAGGATGGTCACATGTCAGCTGATGGCTGTAGTTGGTGGTGTTTGGCACTGTTAGGTGCATATTCCATACCTGCAGCTGTCCCATCTTTTGATTGATATTATCAGCAGCGAGTATTTCTGCAACAAGTATTTGAACAGCATTTTCCATTTTCTTAATCAATGCTTTTTTAAAATAACACTCACAAAAGACACTGCTATGCTACCTAAATAATTATTTCCCTCTATTCAATAAACAGCAACATAAGAAAGGGACAACAGCATTTATATCCTTTCAGTGCTTTTGTCCGTCACTAAAAGTATCCAGACATTTTTGCTGATTTTCTTTCTGTTCATCTTAGTTTGCCAGTGCCTTTTTCAATGTAGTCGTTCATGTGATAGCTCTACAGAGAGGGATTGTTTCTGGGTTGTTTAGCCTGGAGAAGAGGAATCTCTGAGGAGACCATATACCAGACTGCCAGTACCCAAAGGGGGTACAGCAAAGCTGGGGAGGGACTCTTTGTCAGGGAGCGTAGGGATAGGACAAGGGGTAATGGCTTTAAACTAAAAGAGAATGGGCTTAAATTAGATATAAGGAGGAAATTCTTTCTTTTGAGGGTGGTGAGGCACTGCCATAGGCTGCCCAGAGGAGCTGTGTGTGCCCCATCCCTGGAAGTGCTCAAGGGCAGGCTGGATGGGGCTTTGAGCAGCCTGAGCTAGTGGGAGGTGTCCCTGCCCATGGCAGGGGGTGGGACTTGGGGGTTGGACTTGTAAGGTCCCTTCCAACCCAAACCATTCCAGGATTCTGTAAAACATAATCTTTCTGAATAACAGTTGCTGCTGCATAATTCCATGAAAGCTCACATCTAATTTGCTAACTAGCATTTATGTATTTTTTTCTTTGTTTTATTGCTGTTGTAAGCATATCTTCTACAGCAAACGTGTACAGTACAATTCCTGTGATCCTATTGAGAGAAAGAACTGGAAAATAGGATGCTGGAAAAAAGTGACTGACAGCAATTGCCAGATATTGCTTTATGTTATTAGCTTATGACAACTTAGGCTATGTATCTTCTTCAGTACTGTATGCTCCTCTGTTTTCTGAGATGTTCCAAAATATTCATTTGTGAGGATTATGTACTGTGAAAATATCTACCTCATGCTATCATGATTGACTCTTAATCAATGGCTATTTTAAATTTAACCTTTTTACTTCACAGTGGGCCATGACTGCCTTTCTTCAGTTAGACCACACTTTATTTTAACTGTATCTTTTAATTTTTACAGCTTCCTGACATCCTACAGTATTATTGAATATAGAGCAAGACCAATTTATTGTTCTGTTCATGTAGTTTGTGTGACCTGTAATTTTTTTTTTTTGTTAAATATCATTTGGCTACCTGTATTCCTTTCCGCACTTTTTTTTTGTCTTTAAAAATACCTGTTCAAAAGAAACATTGTGTAGGGATTTTTTTACATGGATTTTACAGAAAAGGAACTATTCCTTGCAAAGACAAGGCAGCCTTTTCTATTTTGCTACAAAACTAGATCAACTCCTTTAATGAAATCAAAAGCCTTCCAGCATATTTTTTGACAACTTTGTGATTTGCTACTTCTTCTTCTCTTTCTCCCTTCCCCCCGCCCCCATAGCTTAAATGTGTTCCAAGTGTGAAATCTCTTGCGATTCCTTAATTGTCCTAATTGTTTTGTTGGTCAGTAATACTTTACATTAATGTACATTGCACAAGATGAATTAGGGAGGGGATGAGGGAGATGGGGACAGTGAGTGAGAGATGCTGCAGCTGTTCAATCTTTTCATCTACCCTATGGTGGAATTACTTACTGTAAACAGAATAGATTGGTTTTTTGTTGGTTTGTTTTTTGTCACTATATTATGGCCTGATTCCTTGCCTGTTAGTAAGTAGTAATAACTGCTGGCTTTTGTTCTGCTTGGGTTTTCTGTTTCCAAGTTTAAAGACACAGGAGCTTGTACTTGTCATTGTTTAATGCCTGGCTAATATGTGGGTAGTTTAATTTTCCTGTGTCTGCACCTTGTAATGCAAACCACTCCTAAGAGTAAGTGTTTATTTGTCTGGATTCATTTTCTGTGTACCTGAACTGCCATTCTTAGTGCTATGAGTTTATCCCTGCGTTCTTTATTGTTCTGCTCTTAAGCTGCTGTCATTGCAGCCGGTATTTACTCAGCAGCATATGCTCAGTGTCTTCTTATTCAGGTTTTAGTTGGTTGCCTCTGCCTTCGTGTGGTGGAAGGAAGAAGTGCTGCCTCTCTACTCCTTTCTTTTATATCTGTGTGGATTTGCTGTTCTTTATGTCATTTTGAAGCTCTTCACTCTTTTTTCTGGAACAAACTATAGCCTTTCTTCTGGTTTTGATGTAAAGTTCTGTTTGGCGGCTGTAATGTACCAAGGTGTCTTCAGTAAGCATATGCTTTTTACAGAACCCTGTCAGATAATTTGAGGGAAAAATAAAGACTCAGATAAGGTTGTTAATACTTGCTGGTTGCTGGTGAGCAGCCTCTTGCATGTATTCCTTAGCTGCAAAGGTGTACAAACCAGGAGGTCACTGCCAAAATTATTAACAGGCAGTAGTGAAGAGGAAAAATTGAACTAACATCCTTCCAGTTCCAAAGGTGCCTTACCAGCACTGGTATATTTTCTTTTATGGTCTTTTACATTTGCTTTTACAAAATCCATCACCAGCAGGAATGCCAAATTCTAGCTTAGCGTTCAATCGTAGCCAGAGGACCCTAACATTTGAGTACAGCTGGATCAAGCTATCCTTCTTGGATCTTTGTGTTCTTGTGAGATAACTATACTGATACCAAGTAGGCTTTACAGTTTTATTTTTTTTGTGTGTGTAAGAAATTTTTGGTATTGCTCTTAGTGAACTCAGTGAAACTTTTTTTCTTTTTGTTGCTGGCATCTGTAGTTTAGTGAAGGGTGCATCATTGTCCATATTAGTTCCATGGACAGTTTGTTAAAGCGATGCTGGCAGAATTCAACAACTTTGGAGATGCATCATTTTTATTTCAGACTTGACTGATCTTGAATATATTCAGAGGAAGCCTCTTGATCTTAACAATGTAAGAAATTTAAGATGACTTACTTCCAGTTGTCATCCAAATTAACACTGTTTTACAAGGGATTCAATCTTATTTTTTGTGCAACGTACAGGAGAGCAGGAAAAAAAATAGTATCTAAACATCGTTGAACAAAGGCCATACTATTTCTGCAGCAGACTGGAAATTCTCTCAGAAGTCTGAGTATCAAGACTATAGTGAAGGGTGATTCCTACTGCTGTTGTATTTGAGATTTTTTTATTATTATTTTTTTTGCTGTGTACCTTATTTGTCACTAAATTCCTATTTCTGGGAACTTTGCACAAACACATTGTTGTGAAGGAAGACATTTCTGAGTAGAGGACATCTGAAGTTGCAGTACTGATTTGGCAAGTCCAAAGAAACATGCAAATTTATTCCTGACTGTGTTGCCAGTAAAATAGTGAAAAAGGCTCAGGTGGTCATCTCTAAATTTTGGAGTTATTCCACAAAAGATCTACAATCTTCTGTTTTATATTCTCCTTAGAGCAACTGATTGCACAGATCCTCAAATTATGAGTGCTTTGTAACACGGGTGTTTTCTACAAGTTGCTCTCACAGTTGTTGCCAATGGTTACCTTGAATTTGAAAAGCATGAGAACTGTGTCAGTGTGGATGACAGTGCTGGTTTTCTCAGTAGCAGAGGCATGCTAAAAATGGACCACAACATTAAAAAATGGAAGCTGTATGAATACAGAAACTGTGTGGAACAGCTGGCTTCATGCAAAGAAGCATGAATCTTTGGTCAGCAAAGGTAATCTTCACTTTTGAAAAGCAGGACCATAAAAGAAGCGTCTGGTCTGGACAGTTACAAGAACTACAACTTGTAATGCTCTGCAAGGATATAAAATTAATAATATGATCAAAAGCAAAAATGTCTATACTTAACTGAGCAAAGCATTTTCCTCATCCGCCTGTGTCATATCCTTGGGTGTTCTCCCTCTACTTCCCTTCTTGAGATGGGTTTTGTTTCTTGTTCCCTTGAGGTAAAGGGCGTTGAAGCTATTATGAAAAAATGATGTTAGTAGTGTGATGGCATGCAAGCAAACAAGAAGACTTCCAGATTATGTGTGTTGAGAATTTGATTCTATACCAAAAAAATAGTTTAAGCAGGTCACTTTTGGTATTTCAAAAAGCTTCAAATACTGCCTTTTAATTTCTGAATTAATGTAAATGATTTGGACTTTTATGATCAAAATAGTGGTCTTAATCAGTCCAGTTGCGGTGGCTTTAGCCGGTCCAGCCATCTGATTTCATCTGAGTGATAGCAGTTTTTTACTCTGGCTCCCCAGGCAGCCAGTCGCAGTGCAGGGAGGTGCTGGCCCCCAAACCCACAGTAAGTGTTGGCCTTGTTTAGGGGAGGTGGGTGGCTCTCTTCGCTCAGCACCCGTGCCACGTCTCAGCGGGCGCAGGACAAAGGCTCCTCTCTGGGAGCTGACGGTGACCCCACTGAGAGCTGCGCCCTTAGCACAGGCCTTGTGCCGCTGGCTTGGCTGTGCCCGGCGGGGAGATGGCTCCTGCCACCTCCGGGGGTACCTCTGCAGCCAGAGCGGGGCTCTGGTGGCTCTCCGTGTGCCACAGGTGTCTGCCTTGCCCGCCCCGCACGCTGACGGCATCAGGCGCGGCCCTGCCAGCCGGCACACGGCCTCTGCGAGGGCTTGGCTGGCGCTGTGAAAACTGAAACCACAGCCTGCCGGGCACTGGTGGGAGAACAGCCTCACCGGGACGCTCGTGCTGGGAACAGAAGGCCCACCCGTACCAAGTAAGCTAGCTGTTCTCACGGGCTTTTACTTCAGGCTGCCTTAATCCTGCTTGGGGTTAAGTCACATTCTCGTTGCACTTCTTTTTTTCTCCCTCTCTCTTCCGTGAGTTTTGTGGGCTCAAAGAAGTCTCGCTGCTGACTTCCAGGGCTTCCGACATGATCCTTTCATCTGCAGGCATGACGAGCTGCCTGTCTGTAGAGAATTGGCTTGTTAAAATAATTTTGCATGTTGCCAACAGTCTTTTTAGATGCTAACTCTTTAAGAATGCGTGTTTTGTGAGTGATACAAGATGTGGTTTACATGACATAGCAGAATCTGGAAGAGGAGCAGGATGAGAAAGAGCTGACTCTTTAAGTATTAATTGAGTTGTTCTGTATTTACTATGTTGGGACTATGTTGTTGTTGTTGTTGGTTTTAGTTTTCTTGTTGTTATTTTGCATTGCTTTCAGCCTGTGCTGTCCTCACCTCAGAACCCCATATAATTTTTTGGCACATAAATGTAGAGCTTGCTGTACCCACGGCACATACAGAACGTTGCATAGTCAGGGTGTGGTGACCTGTGAGAGCTATTTCTTTAGGTGTCAACACCACCTTGACAACAAGTGTTCGTTATACCTAAACCATGCTAAAATTTCAGATACATAAAACCATACGGGAAACAAAAATGCCTTTTACTAAATTGTATGTTACTGTTGTTTCTGTACTAGTAGAAATTAAGTAGGTTTTGCTTCTGTTATGCCAGTGCTTGATTATAGCTACTGTAAAATTAATCTTCTGATCCATAATCATGAATGTTTTATGTTTGGTCCGAAAACAAATGCAGAAGACAGGATCTAGTTTCTAATGTGAAACATGAGCATCAGTATCATCCCTCCTTCTCATTTTTGCCTTAGGAGAAAGTGAAAACAGTATGATAAGTGACACTAAGTTCATGAATACTGCAAAGACACCCCCCAGTCTTTGAATTATCTTTTTTGATGAGTAGTTTCTTCATTCTTGTATTTTTATTTAATTAAGATAAAACATGATGGATAGCATAAGACATTTTCTTTTCCAGAGTAGTTGTTACTGTCAGCCTGTTAAATAAAATGCTGCTTTTTTTCTGTTTCTGTTTTTAAGGGAGTGGTTAAGTATGACAGACACACAGAACTAGCCAGAAAACCCTTGTCCTGATCTTAGACTTCCAGAAGGGCTTGTCTCACAGATGAGTCGCTCTGCCAGTGTTGTCTTGCAGAGCCATTGCTGTAATTTTCTCCTCAGGTGGACACTCCCAGTTTGAAATCTGGGAGCAAAGCTGCGTTGCATTTAGGTGGTGGATCTTGAAGGACTGGAAATGGGTGTGGAGGAGAAACACAGATGGAAACCCCCATCTCCAGAAAGTAAAGGAACCACCTTTGTCAGTAAGCTAGTCCTCAGTGTGTCATCTTCATTTCTGCTCTTGTTTTCCTCAGCGAGAAGAACCTGGACTCGAAAAAGGTTGTGACTTTGTCCATATTCTATTCTGCAACAGGAAAAACCTAATTAGGAAGGCAGGGATGTTTGTAGCCTTGTGAACTAACTCCTCAGGAGCTCTTCAAGGCTCAGAAGCCTTACTAACCCTGGAAGAAATAATCTTTATGCCTTGCTTCATAGAAGTGCTAAAAATTCTAATCCCCAGGAACATAACCTCTGTGACATATGAAAGGGTGATGTGGAGATGGAAGTTTTAGATTTTTCAATTTAGCAATAATGTTCTTATTCCTACAGAGCGTGCACAGGACCATTCTGAAGCAGGTTTTTGTGTGTGCGAGTTAAGAGCCCATTCTGAAACAACAATTGCCTCAAAATGGCTATTTTGAAGTAGGAATAGTGAATCAGTGAATTTTTACTTCTTTTGAACAATGCCTACACGAAGGTTAGGCAGTGTTACTTTTATATGGTATTGTGAGAGCAAAAATCTTCTAAAATTCCTTGTTCAGGTGATTTTTGTTTGTTCTTCTGTCTTATTTTCCAGTCGTGGGCAGCAAACACCCTTGTGGCAATGTATGTATCACTTCATGTAGCTTTGTTAGTAATATTTTTGTTTTGAATCCTGAGGGTGAAAAAAAAAATCTCTAATTCAGTATCTCACACTAGTTCTTGTGACCACTTGCTGGCCATTATGAGTATTGCCTAGTTTGATTATTTTAATAAAACTAGTCAAGCTCATAATCTTGGAGATCTGTAGTTGTATGATGAAGTCCTCTTTTACATAAAAATTTTAACTTTTGAACCCCAACACTTTAAAGACCACTGTCTCAGCTTGTAATTAAGTTTCTATTCCTGCCCTCCTGAGGCAAGGCTTTGCATACAATCCCTGGGTCATACTGCACACCAAGTGACACAAATCCTAGCTGAACTCAGCAGCTCTGTGTGGCATGTGGCTGGCACCACATAGCTTTTTTTCCTGGTGTTTTCTTATCAGCCTTCAATTTGCTGCTGCAGATAGCTTTGGAACATTCACAGAAACTGCCACAATGTGTACAGCTAACTACCAACTCTTTGCAGGACACCGCTGTATATTAAAGTGTAGAGCTGAGAAGAGGGATTTTGAGCTACCTATGAAAAAGGAGAACTCTGCTACCGTGATGAGTACGTACTTTACTGTAATGCAGTACTCCCTTGTGCAGAGTGGGAACCTGAGAAGAGTGCTGACAGTATTGACACACTGCTTCTCATACTTGAATATGACTGAATGGAAATAAAATTCCAGTATGTGCCAACTTGTAGAAGTTACTGTGTTGGACACAGGAGTTATCCAAAGGCAGATAACTGAGGAGCACATTTTAAGAAATAGAAATGGGGAGTATAAAAACAAATTTTTGATGTCAAAACTCTTTTCATGACACTTCTGTATGTCCAAAGGGGAGTTTTAGTTTTACTTGATGTTCAAAAAAGCGGCTTTTTGGTTATTTCTATATGCATAGCCAAAGGAACTTTCATGTCAGGTAACCCATTCTGGGATCAAGTGAAACTACCGAGTTCACTATCAAAATTACAACAAAATGAACATGAATAGTAAGCATGAAAGCAGAATGCTTTTTACTTGCATCATGCTATGACTGGGAGAACCTTTCCAATGAAACAAAGCCTGGTGATGGGGAGGTATGGTCTGGATTCAAAAGATGAACTGTGTTGCAGTCTGTGCTTATAACTCAATTTAAAGCTTTTTAAACATTAATGTTTAAAATCACAGCCTGTGATATTAAACTGTGTTCTGTATTCATGGAACCTGAAGGCAGCAGGTAAACTCTGCTTTTCTACACAAGGTACATACTGGCTTTCTTTCCAGATCAGGAATCTTCTGCCCATAGATCAAACTGTGTGTATGTTAAGATTCTTCATCTTTAGGTACCTTGCATGTTCTGTGACTGACTAGCAAACTATTCTACTTCCAAAACAGGTAAACAACAACAAGAACAAAAAAATGTGGAAAATATTAGACGTACTAGGAGATACTAACTAATAAATGGTCATTTCCTCTTACCATCACCTGTGGGGTAGTTCTGAATTTTTCTATATATTCTTAACTTCCTGCATATGAGTAAGTATAAAATGAGGTGTAAGAAGTTTAAGAAGAGTCAGATGGCACAAGAATGTTCTGAAGTTGGTTGGCATTCACTTCTCTGGGTTGTTTTTTGTTGAAGTGTAGGCTGTTTTGGAGTCTTCATAGTGACATTAAAATAATAAAAAATCATACCAGTATGAAGCTGTGGTTTTGACATAGGTTGCTGAAATCTTAAAACAGACACCTAACTTGAAGATGGTTTGACTGATCACTGTCTAGGTGGTACAAAGCTTTGTTCTTCACTTCGGTGTAAAAATATTTCTGACTTCATTTGGAGATTGTCCTTGGTAGCACTTGATTCTGAGTGACCAAACTCAAATGTGAGTAGATAATCTCAAAAAACACTGCTTACATGGAACCTGTTACTCTAAGTTAGAGTAGTATGGTTAATCAGCTTTAGCTGATGCATCAAAATATAGTGATTAAGTATTGCCAAGTTTCTTTTCTGTGCTAAAATGGCCTAAATATTGTTCCAGTACGCAAAATAGAAGAAAACAAGAGGTGTGAGTCTGTGTTACGAAACTTGGCTGGCTGAATGCCCTGTGTTCCTCAATAAATTTAGCACCACTTGAGGCTCTGGGGAAAGAAAAAAAAATGTTTCATGAGCTATTCAGTTCTTCCATTTCTTCGTTCAGACAAGTGTCTTTAAACATTTATGTCTTTGTTTCATGAGAAAATGGATTTATTCATTTTCTATAAGCTCTTTTAACATTTCTAAATGATGGTTGCTCTTGCTCTATTAATGTTTGCTGCAAATATTTATTCCCAGAATGCAGAATGAATGAAATTTCAGGGTTAGTCTTTCCCACAACAGTTATGGGGATCATCTTTTCAATGTAGTTTTTGCAGGGAGACAGTGTAACTGGTGGTCTTTGGTGGGTTTTGTCTCTGATCTTTACAGCTGACTTGGAAAAGAAGCACAGACATAATCCTAGTGCTTGTTATGGGTACAGATACTGTCTAGGAGGGCAGTACGTATGGAGTCTGAAGGTCGTCAGGTAGAAAATCCTCTTCTGGAGTGCTCCTGCCACCATGCAGGGAAGTCCAGATGAGTCTTTGACGATGGCTTCACCCATGCACACGAGGCCTTCTCCTGGCAGTGTGCTTGTGCTCCCTTCACCTCCAGCAAGCTGAAATGTTGTTCCAGCTCAACGCCTAGCAAGTGTACCTACTGAGGTTTCTTCATGACTCTGCAGATGAACGTATTTTAGCTGTACTTCAGTTTATACTTCATGTTTGCCCTGAACTGTGAATGCACATTTGAAAAGAGCAAATCTATTTCAGTAGCCTTTAGCTGTGTGGTCTTTTCCTGACTTTTTTTTTTTTTTTTTTTAGGGACATTTCATCTTTAAAACAATTTTTTCTTGTTCTCTTTGTAACATTTTGTAGATGAAGGTATTTACTGGTAATAGTTTTTACAGACTTTTAGATTGTATTAATACATACTGACTTTACAAATGTTTAAAAGCACAAGATGCATCCCTAGAAATGGTGGTTATTGGTTTTTAAGATGAGTATTTAAAACAATGCATGTTGTGGAATTCATGCTTTCCTGTTTGAATTCTTCAAACTGTCTATTCAAATGAATCATAATGCATGCAACTTAAATCCTGTTTTGTTTGCTTTGCTTTGTGGTATCAAGTGCAAAGGTGGAGGGGCTTTGCTGAGTCAGGGCTTTAATGAATTTAGTATTGTCTAGCAACATTAGTGAATAACTTTACATTAAAATATGGCAACAGGAAAAAAAAAAACACAACTCTCTTTAAGGACTGTGCTTTTTTTTTTTCCCTCTTGAAATGTCACGGACAGTAGACTTTGTTCACTAAAAGTGCATGTTACACATTTCAGCAATGATAATAGGCTTTATAAGTGAAAGAGCCATGCTGTTAGTTACACATAACAATGTAAGTCCTTAGAAGTTCCAAATTGTTTAGAAAGGAAATTATGCTGATTACTTCAACGAAGAAACTCATCACAACAGGACAGCATACTTAGTATATATATCGTATACAGTAGGAGTGTTTTGTGTAGACATACTGCAGACTGGGTAATATGCCGGTACTAACTGGAAACCTATATCCTGCATTCCATATCATTATTAAGTTTTTAATATTAAACCTCCACAATTAACTGAGAACCTGAGACCTTGAAGGAAATACTGGTCTCAGGTGTGTTGTTTTTTTTGTTCCTTCTATTGAACAGATGTTGGTTTCCATAGCAACTCAATAGTGAAACTATTTCTCTGTAAGAACAGTAGTTACAAAATAATTGGATATTTCCAGAATTACCTGGGACGGGAAATGACACAGAAGCATTCAAGTTTGTAACTTTCAATTCAGTTAACTGAATTCAGTAACTTTTAAACCAGCTATTGTGTCAATTGCATTCTTAACAGTATCTATAAAGAGGCACTTTCAGTGCTGCATTTTTTCCCAATTTTAAATCATTGCCTACATTAGCTGCAGTGTAGCTTTAATCACGCACACACATGCACAGAAATATGCAGATTTTAGCTCAGATCACATCTTGCAGCTCCCCTTGGTATATGGAAAATGAATGGAATTGTGTTCATGCCACAGATTGTAATACTGGTTCTTTGGCATGAAAGTATGTGGAAGATTGTATGTTGTCTTGCTTGCATTGTTATGAAATGCATTGTTAAATGCACTAATGGCCTATAAATGCCACTCGTGGCCTACCTTCTGGCAGCTAAAAGGCTTCCGGTACATCTCAGGGTGGTAAGGGTTTCACAGCCACTGCAATATGCCTCTAGAGCAAGTGGGAGAGTTAACCTGTAACTACTCAAATGGCATTTTACATTTCAGTGAAATAACCCATTACGTGTTTGCAGTTCTCCAAACAGCATTTGTTGCATGTCTTACACATGCTGTTAGTTGGAAACAGAACCATTCACATAAATAAAAAATCTTTAATCAGACCAAATTTTTGCCTGTATTACACAGCTTTAATGAAAGTAACCAAAGCCAGTTTACATTTACACATTCAGTTGAAACATATTTATGTATTACTGTTCTGTCGCGTAGGCTGTTTTTTTCCCCCGTCATATACCCTGTAAGTTAATAATATTGAAATAATGAAAATTTTGTTACCACTAAGCCCAAGAAGTAGTCTGAATTCATGTGTATGAAAGGTGTGTAAGCCCAAAAGGGTACCCTAGTAGCTCTTCAGCCTTCTATCCTAGACCGAGCACAGCTGGATGACCAAGCAAACATGGACATAAGCTGGTCCAGAGGCTTCAGGGCTGGAAGTGCCAGGTTTGTCTTGGTACCCGCTGCTGTGCAGTGACTGTTTGCAGAAGAAAAGTCTTTGATCTTTAACTTGAGACATTCTTTGCTCTAACAATAAGTGAGGTTCTTCCTTTCCCATTTACTTGGCTCTGACCAGAGGACAAAATGTCAGGTGCCATCATTCTTTTCCTGTGACATGCATAGCCCTCACACTCAGTTTTTCAGTTTTTCCCCCCAAACTTGTCCTCAAATATATTTGTTTCATTTGTGCAGGAGTGTGTTAGTCAGGTTGATCCTAACACTTGTCCCAGAGAGGTTTAAGCTGAAAAGATGGAAATTTATTCCTGTATTTTACATTTGTGTTTATAATGGTTACAGATTTTATCTTGATTCTCCTTTGTTTCTTCAGGCAATAGTATCTTAAATTGTGGCACTGTAAAATTGCAAGTTATTCTTATTAGTGCTGCCTGCATGTGCTTTGTTGTTCAATTAATTCCTCTTATTTCTTGTTGTTGCATCTGATCTTCGACCTGAGAGCAGCCTACCACAGATCCTCCAGGATGGGGCCTCCTTCCTTCCCCTTTAGTGTTAGATAGGTTTTGCACGCGCTCTTCTTTGATTCTTACTCTCATTTTATCTAGGTGTTTGTGTATTGGTTGTTTGGTAAATATTTTCAGCATCTCTTCCGTTTCTGAATTAGCTGGCTGGTAAGTTGTTACTTCATGGTTCCTTTTAAGGGCTACGCAACAACTGTTTGCAGTCTGAGGAATCTTCTGTGTTTTTTTCCAAAAGTAATAGCTTAAGCTAACAGTAGCTTTTGCTCCACTGTGTGTGGTGCAGTTTCAATGATTTCTGGCTTGTAGTAACTGAGACCTGTCATGGGGTTTTTCACCTGCTGTTTTGTTTTTCCAAAAGACATCTGCATGCAATTCCCTGAATAGTTAAAGTTATTTTCTTCTGATGTTTGTCACTGTTGTTCCCTTCACCTCCACTTGTACTTCCATGTCTCTGGAACATGCACAGTGACACAAGATAAGTTTTAGACAGGCTTTTTTCTTCTGGATTTACCAACTGCTTTCTCACTTCTGACACCGTTCTCTTTCAACATCAGCATAAAGTGTGTCCTGTTAATTTGACGGATTGGTTTTGGAGCTCCTGTAATGGTGGCTGCTGGGGTCTCTGGCGGCCGGCTGGCTGCTGGGGAGTCCATCTCCATCCACTCCCTGCTGGCGACTTTGCTGTGGACTTCATGTCCCCTCCCAGCCCACTCTGGGTGCTTTGGGAGCCACACAGCAGCTGTCCCCCAGACAGGGAGCCCCTGGCAGCCCCCCTCACCCCCGGGACCTTCCCTGGGCGTCCCACGGCACTGCCAACAGCAGCACGTTTCTGGGGCAGGACCCACACGGGTGCAGCCACAGGAAAATCCGTCGTCAGTGCTGGTGACTGATGCTCATTTTCCATCTGCTGCAGGCTCTGCGCTCTGTGTCTGTAACTACGCAAGAAAAAGCTGCTTTTTCTGACAGGGCGCGTGCGTCCTGCTGTCACCCCCAGCCCTGAGGGCGGCTCGAGCTCTCCTCGCTCGTGCCTTTCAATTGGGCTGTCCAACCTTTCCTGTTTGTTTTGGACGGGGCTCCTCCGGCCCGAGTGGCGGCAGGCGCTCAGCGTCCTTTTGCATGAGCAGGGTGTGCCTTGTGCTGAAGTGTCCGGGAGCTGTGCGTCAGGCCGTTTTTGTGCCAGTTGCTAAGCAGCACGTTAATATTTACCTCAGAGCCCGGCCTGCCTTCGTGTGCTGCTTCGGCAGGCAGCTTCACCTGCTCCACGGCCCCGCCATCTGCCCGCAGCTATTGCAGCACTTCCCAGTTGCCTGTCACGGGCTGAGGCGCGCAGCCCTCAGAAGAGGAAAACCAGAACGTGCCACAGCGAGGAGTCATCGCCCGGAATGGGCTTGTGGGAGCCAGGCTGTCTTTTAAAGGCTGCGCACTCGTTATGAAACAAGCGTTTAGGCTGTGGCAGCTCGCTCTCGCTGCAAGGCTCGGTGTGCTCGCAGCGAGCACTGAAGGGCTCGGAAGAATAAAAGGGCCTTTTCTCCTCCTAGTGGCTCTGCAGGCAGAGAGCCTCTAGGTGGAGAGGGAAAATTTAACAGCCCCGAGTATGGGGGAACACAGGTGAAAAGCGCTGTGTAAATGAAATGAGGCATGCCGTACCCTGGGTAGCCGTAGGACCTGGCAGTACCGTGTTGCCCTGCAGGTAGAGCTGGTATGTGGCAGGGAAAGCCCTGTGCTCCCCCCAGCCTCCTCGTCTGGCTCCCCAGGAAGTGATTTTATTTCCCCATGCCAACCCCAGGCTTGGCCTGCACCGTGATCAGCAGCCATTTTGTTAAAGCTCTTTTTATTAAACTCTTTTCTATCCCCCAGCTATTCTTTCTCCTCCTTGAGCATTTAAGCTCCTCATTTCTCCCTAAGTTCCTGCTAATGACTACCGTTCAGCTGGGTAATGCAGCAAGTAGGAGCTGGTTTCTTTGGGAGGTTTTAACGAACTAGCAGAGCTCTAAAGATGCTCCGGGACAGACCCTTCAAATATGATTGCCTTCCACCTAACACCGGACAGTAACCAGCACCAAAAGCTGTCGCTGTCAGCAGTGCAGCAGTACTGGATCTCCGCAGGTTGTAGTGCGGCTGTAGTGCAGCTCGGGGAAGAGTTTTTCAGTGTATGCCAAGAAAAAGGTTCTGTGTGGGAGTTTCTGGAGGGGAGGAAGGGAGAAGTTTCAGATATCTAATAAATCAGTCATACTGTGTGGGAAACAGAAATGTATCTTTACAAATGAATAGGGACTAGGATGACTAATATAAAGGTATAGAACAGATACATACTTTTTAGTCATGTAGAAGGAATTTGTGTTTCACGAAGAAGTAAGAAAAGAAAAATCTGTTACAGAGCAAAATAAGAAATACAATGTTGCCTACAAATTACCTGATAATAGATAGTGATAAAGTTGTTTACAAACATTTGTTCTCTGTCCTGATGTAGGCGGCTTTATACATTCTCATGTACGTCTCCACCCATTCAAAAGTTCTTACCTATTATGTGATCAATCTATGTGATACACATATATGGAAAAAGAAATTATTATTTGCTTACATTTCTGTAGGGTGGCAACTGCAGATTCTCTCTAGTATATATTTAGAGCTGTCAAACCTCTTAGCAGGTTATGCGAGATACCAAATGCCTTGGAAGGGAGAGCACAGTATAGTTGTAACACTTTTGGAAATTAGAAAAATTTCAGTGTGGAAATACGAGGTCACACCAGGTATGGAATAATTTACAGCATCTAAGTTCTTTCAGACTATACGTCCTTTAATACAGCAAGTGGCATGGCAAGCATCTAAAGAAAAAAGCCTAGAAGAAAATGTAATTTGTATTGTTCATTTAAATGCAAACTGTGAATGTGTTGCTACAATTGAGTTTGCAAATACAGCTTTAAGCAGAGAAACAATAAGCAGAATAGAAAGGTAGTGTTACATCTGTATAAACTATTGATGATAATTAAAATATTTATTTCTGGGTTTTGAAGTTTGATACAGTCACAGCAGAAGTAAAACATCTGCTGTTCTCAGGTTAACATCCCTGAAACTAGGAAGCTGGGCTGTTGGCAGCCCTTCTGACATGCATAAACACTTCTTGGTGTGTGTTACATGGAAAGTAACTACTTCTTCTCATCTTAATGTTTTTCAGCTTCCAATTTAGTATTAAGTATTTTGTGTGACAAAATAATAAATCCAAAAGTATATCTTTATAAAGAAATAGTTTTATAGTTTAACTGATGTTGTAGTTGTGTACTATAACTTTTATAGTTCTTTATAAAGAAATCTGAAATGTGGAAGAATCCTGCACAGTGGGTATATATAATGCAGTACAAGAACAGGATTTGGGTTTGTTTTGATCCTTGGTATCAAATTTGCTTTCGGTATATGTCAGAGGAGAAAAAAAAAAAGTTGTGAGAAGATCTATAATCAAGATCTCACATAATCATATAGTAGAAATACAAGTAAGACATAAGATACAAAATGTTAACTTCAGTATAATTTTATTCTTTATTCTTGGTTGTTTATCTAAAGGATTCAGGCTGTATATGCCTGCTTTATATATGCATGTATAACAAAGTTAAATTATTATTTTTTTCTTTTTTTCTCAGAAGCAGTCCCCCTCTGCTGATACATCAAAAACACTCACTATGAAGCCATCTGAAGTAAAGGTATGAATTCCTGGGAAACTCATGCTTGCAGCTAAGCACAAATATATAAAAAAATGGAATTTCTTTCTCCGTACTTTGATACTGACAAACTTTACTTTGTGTATTTCTCATCTACAGCTTAGTTTCTTCATCAAAAACTATCTAAAAAAGGCTGTACAAAGTACTCTGGATTTTAGGAAAACAATAGCAGCTTTTAGGTCAGTTGTGCTTTGTGACATGCATATCGCTCCCCCTAGTGTTGGTAACAGGATTATTCACCTGATTATAGTTTCACATATCCAAAGAATTAAGGTCTAGTTTCAGCCCTTAGTGTTTGCACAGTTGCATTTTCTCCTAAATCACACGTCTGTGGCTGCCTGGCAGCATCCTTGCCTTTGTTCTTTATTCTTGTTTTCTGTCTTAAATTATGATGACCACTTCTTCAGTGTAGAATCCATGCTTTGCTGGTTAGGAGAGTCGTTCTTTACTTTATAGAAGACAGCCTCTTATGCCTCTGTTGCCTAACAAAATTTATGAATATTTAACCAAACGATTGATTCTCTTCTTCCATTTTCCATAATCACAATAGCGAAACCAACAAAAATATTGAATACCAACCTTGGCCAGCAACAAACTGTGCAATGGCAAAACTTAGGGTTGTCTGCACCTTGTGTAAATGCAGAGTAGTGAGTTTAAACGAGGCGTCTGGATGTCATCTGGTCTAGTCCCCCTGTCAAAGCAGGGCTAGCTCTGAAGTTAAGTGAGGCTGTTCAAGGCTTTGCCAGTTAAACCCTAAATACCTGTAATAGTGCAGATTGAACAGCATCTCCAGGTAGCCAGTATTGATTGTTCGTGACATTTTTTATGATTCTTTTTCCTTTTATCAAACTGGAAGTTCTTTTGCTGCCATCATAGTGTCCACCTCTTAGGATGGTCTAGCTCCATCTTCTCTGTATTTGAATTTAGCCATCAGATCACCCTTAGCCTTTTAAAACCCTTTTCCTCCACAGACACACATAAGACTTAGCCTTGTAGCAGTGAGCTGGATGACGATCATCATTGCTAGTTGTTGTCTTTGCAAGCAAACTCATTTGTATGGTTTGCAACTGATGCTGTTCAATGTACTGTTGAACCCAGGCTGTCTAAATGTAGTTAGTGTCTTTTACCTACTTAGGACTTCAAATAACTCACAGAAGAATGTAGTAAATCTTTAGTCAGTTCTTTAGAACTGTTGTTTGCAAGATGAAACAGAACTACAGTAGCAGCGGCATACATTTCAGTGACACGCTGTGAGACTGGCAAACACAGCCCCCTTTTTGAAATGCTGTCCTGGCACTCCCATGTGTGAGGCAGCAAATGTTTTCTTTTAATGTCTGTTTTGTTATCAATGTCTTTTGTTCTGTTGGATTACGTAAGCCATCTGCATTCTGACAGTAGGCTTTTCTGCAGAGACATAGTGTTGCAAGGTCTTGTAGCTCTCATTTCTTACTGTGAACTTCTGGCAAACTAACAATTCTTTCCTAATTGCCTGCTGCAGTCAGGTCTCACTTCTCTTTCTTAGAGTCTTTCTAGTGTGCCACAATTCTTAAAGATGCTCTGGACCTCTCTCTGACCTCTGAGCTTCCAGTTCTGAATATAAATCTTTTGTCTTGAATTAGTTCTCAGTTTTTTGCCGTTCTGAGAAAGCTGTGAGTTACTACAGCTAAGCAAGGAATGTGGAATTGTTTTGTAGGCAAAACCCAAGGGGTTAGGTGGAATGGTCTGAAGAACAGGGTGGAGAGAAGGTACCTTCTGGCTTTTGCTGGAGGAGAAGAGGAAGTAAGGCGCTGGTACTGCCACAAAGAAAAATACTTCCTGTTCAACTTCCTGCCTTTTCCTGGTACACACACTTGTGCAACTGCAATGTAAACTAAGTAGCAGAATTGAATTAGCTTGAGATAATTTTTTGTTGTCGTTGTTTGAGGCTATTTTTTGGTTTCCCAAGCCAGTACAGAATGAGGTCTCTCTGGTACTGAGACAGTGGAGGTGGAAACAGGCAACAGAAGAGGAAGTAAGACATCTTTTCTCTGTAGGATTTTTGTGTACACTGTAAACTGATGCTGTGACTTCAGATTGACTGCTCATGATTGACGGTCTTTAAAGGATGACTGGCAAAGGATGACTAAAGGATTCAGAGTAGCCTCCGAATATGTAGTCTCATACTAAAGTAGAACACTGCTTTGACTTGCTGGGTTTTTGTATTACATTTGTATTAATTAAATTATTAAATTTTGTATTATTACTGGATTTGAACTTTGTTATTGCTGAAGGTGTATCTAAATGTCTGTGTATGTGTGAGTATGTATATATTCATGATCACATGTAATGCGGCCTTAAGCATCTTGAGGTCTGTGTATATGTCTTGAAGTAAAGCATTGCTCGTATAAGCCCATATATACTACACCATTGAAAAAGATGAATTTATAGTATGAGCAGTATATTTTAAAAGGTGTACAAGCATAATGAATATTGTATACCCTACAAAATGTTAAGTAAAATACTATCTAATATATTTTAAAATAATGGCATGTAGTTGCTAATGACTGGGTCGTCAAGCTGGAAATTTGGTTATGTTCTATACAGCTATTCTCAGGTGTAGACAGAAATGCAAGTAAGCTATACTTCATTGTCCTGCAAAGAAAAGGTGTGTTTACTTCTAAAAGCATGTAAGGAAAATCTGAATCTGTACTCTTAACGACAGGCTACTTCAAGTCCTGAGCAGCCAGTAGTCCTAGATCAGGAAAAGGCAAATTATGTTTATTGTAGCTCATGCTCTCAGTGCTGTAACATTTCTTACAAAGTGAGAGAGCATGCTACCAAAGGACATTTCATGTCGGATTGACTCCTAGCTTCAGATGTTACATAAATGCATCTAACCTTCTTGAGCTAAAAGCTGTGAAAAGTTAGGATTACCTTTTCAATATAGGATTGTACACAACAGGATGTCTGTGTCTTTGAGTTAACCATATGGTAGTCGTATAACAGGGACATATGAGTGGGAGCACATAGAGTATGTCCAAACCTGGTAAGTACTGTGTTTTAAAAAGGGTAGACAGAGAGAAAAAATCCAAGGGGAAAATCAGGGAGGGTAAGTGATTGTTATTGTTGGTTTTTTGTTGTTGTTGTTTTTTCTTAATTTCTTCTTATTTTTTTTTTCCCAACTTTGGAGTCCAAAAAGTTGTAGTCCCTCTTCTCTATCAGTACTTTGCTTTTCATGACCTGCCATTTCTGATATCAAACATCATGTGGTGGTGTGTTCTCTTCTGTGGTATGTAGCCTCCAGACCTCTGCCCGCTTATGCCTGTACGTGTTCAGGATTTTACAACCAAGTGTCTGTGGTTTAGTGTGTGGGTGTGAACACATGATAAAAAATTATAAACAAGTTAGGCAAATTTCTTTATGTAGTCAGTTAGTAGCTTGAAGCTGGATGTATCTAAATGGCAAGTTGGCAGCTGAAACAGGAAAAAAATACAAAACTATGAACAAAAGTAAACTGAAGTCTCATGAAATGTTATTTGGTTGCTCACTGACTTTCAATAGGCTTCTGGAAAAAAGAATAAATCTATTGTTTGTCTCTTAGTAACTTCAAATGTGCTCAGAGTATTAGTCAGATAGAGGGGATAGGGAGGTTCTCCATCCGTGGCCACACATTTCCAGAGTTCAAAAGCTTGATGGCCGAATGTGGATGCCATGCAGAATGTGATTGCCATGCATCCCAGAGTGCAGGTGTCCCTGGTCAGCTGTGGAGCAAGCACAGCCGTGCCAGCCCCGAGGGGGATCTGCTCTGCTCCCACCACCCTGTGGGCTGTGCCCCGCAGCTGCTGCTCCCCTCCCTGGGTGATGGCAGAGGGATTTGTGCTCCGTTGCATGCATGCAGGTAGGTAATGCTCACTGCGTGCTCCTAGATGTTTTGCACCTGGTTCTGCTCCCAGCCCTGGCAGATGAAATCACACTTCCCTGAGTGCATGAGTTCCCCTGGAGATTCTGCACAGATCTTTTCTTGGGTTCCTATATATATGTTCACTTCTTTTTGGTGTCTCCAGCTGTCTTTCCAGTAGCCACATTGGCTCTTTATTAGTTAATTATAGCATGGTTAAGGTAACAACAGCAAAAACAAAGTAGTAAGAAGGGTGTGATGAAGGACCTGGCGCTTAAAATCATAGAATCACATAATGGTTTGGGTTTGAAGGGACCTTAAAGATCACCTAATTTCAACCCCTCCTGCTGTGAGCAGGGACACTTTCCCCTAGACCAGGCTGCCCCCAGGCCCATCCAGCCTGCCTTTGGGCACTGCCAGGGATGGGGCAGCCACAGCTCCTCGGGTCAGCCTGTGCTGGTGCCTCACCACTCTCAGAGTAGAGAAGTTGTTCCTAATATTTAATCTAAATCTACACTCTTTCAGTTTAAAACCATTACTCCATGTCCTGTCCCTACACTCCCTGACACAGGGTCCCTCCCCAGCTTTCCTGCAGCCCCCTTTAGGCACTGGAAGGCCTCTATAAGGTGTCCCCAGAGCCTTCTCTTCTCCAGGATGAACACCCCCAGCTCCCTCAGCCTGTCTCCGCAGAAGAGATGCTCCATCCCTCTGTTCATCCTCATGGTCTCCTCTGGACTCACTCTAACACTTCTGTGTCCTTCATGTGCTGGGCCCCAGAGCTGAGCGCAGGGCTCCAGGTGGGGTCTGACGAGAGCAGAGCAGAGGGGGACAATCCCCTCCCTCGCCCTGCTGCCCACGCTGCTGTTGGCGCAGCCCAGGGTACAGGAGGCTTTCTGGGCTGCAAGCACACATTGCTGGCTCCTGGTGAGGTTTTCATCAACCAGCACCCCCAGGTCCTTCTTCTCAGGGCTGCTCTGGATCTATTCTTTGCCCAGCCTGTTTTTGTGCTCCTCCCATTTGTGCTTGGGATTTCTCTAATTCAGTTGCAGGACTCTAGCACCTGGCCTTGTTGAACCTCATCAGGTTCACACAGGCCCACCTCTCAGGCCTGCCCAGGGCCCTCTGGATGGTATCCCTTCCCTCCAGCGTGTTGCCAGTGCCACACACCATGGTGTTGTCTGCAGACTTGCTGAGGGTGCACTGGGTCCCACTGCCCACATCACCAACAGGGATGTTACACTTCCTTTTTTTCTGATTTTTGTTTCATATATAACTATAATTTTTCAATGTCTGTTCTTATATGTTTCTATTACTATTAATTTAGCGCTTATTGTACTTTGAGTTGGGGTAAATGGCAAGAATTTTTTGTCATGGCAGTGGAAAGTTTTCAAGTATAAATCAATCTGCTTCTTATGTTCATTTAACGGCATCTTTCCCTCTTGTTTCAGCACTCCATATAAGTGTTTGTGTGTATCTGTTTGCACTGACTGTTCATAATTTGCTGGAATGAGGTCTATGCCAGGTTTTTGTTAAATTGCAACATCAAAGCACTGTGCACTAGTTATATAGCATGTATGGTAATGAGTGCTGGTATTCTTTTGGTTATTTCTAGTGGCCAGTTTATTAAATCATAATAATCTCTTTCTGAATGTATGTTGTTTATATTTCAGTCCACACCAACAACCAAAGCAGAACCTGGAAAAAATGCACAGTCATCCAAGGTACGTGCTTAACTTACGGCTTTAGTGATCTTTTGCACTTTGTTCTTTGACCAACTTTGAAGTGATAGGTGAAAAGTCTTTGCTTCTACTGTGCTGCATAAAACTGCTGCGTGAGTAGTAACATATCCATGTGCAAAAGAGCTATGAGCTAACAGGTGTGGAAATACAGCCTCTGGGGAAACAGTCAGTATGCATTATTGTTTCAGAAAAACTTAACTTTTGGGATAACTATCTTTGAATATGTATTGTGCTTATCTAGGTGAAGGGTGGCAGGAAGACATGGAGAAGGCTAGTGTTTTCATTTTTCCAGATAGCAGTCTTGGGACACGGTGTTGAATTTGCTTAGACTTCAGTCCTGAACTCTGGACTTTTCCCATCATTTGCTTTTATGCAACTTTATCTGAAAAGAAATAAGCAGTAGCCTAAATTGACTTAAGCATTGTAGGGAGGATTTAAGTTCCTTCCTTTTTTTTCCCCTTCACTCTCCGTATTTACCCTTCCCACTTTCCAAAAAAAGGAGGACAACCTGACTTAAAACAAAATAAAAACATCCCAAGTGTAAAAAAAATAAAGAAAAATAACAACAACAACAACAATAAAACTTACCCCAAAAACAAAAATCCCAACTCCAAAGGTCAAAGTTACTGCAGCCTTAATTTGAAAAAAAAGGGGGGAAAGGTAATTGGCCAAGGAAGCAAAGTTTAGCAGAAATAGGTAAGAAAAATTAATTCGCTTTTCAGTTTTGACTAGCTGAAAACATAATTTGGAATAATGTCTTTTAAAGGATAAATGACTGATGGAGAATGGAGTAAGCATGTTTTTCTCCTCATACAGTACCTAGATATGGCTGTACCTGTGACTTTTTCTGTAGTTAAATGTGAGCTATGCATTCCCTGTGAATACAGTTTGAAAGATAAATTGTCTGCCGCCTCTAAAGCTGGATGTGCTTGTCTGAAGTGTGTCTGTGTGTAGCTGGCTAAAAATAAGAACTTCTTAAAAGACTGTAATTTTCTAAATGTGGCTGTTGTGTGTCTTGAGTCTTATTTTTTTCCTGTTAAAATAAACTCTAGGAAGGTAAGCATTCAAAGGATTGTCCACTTCAGAGTGTATATTCTGGGCAAGAAGTGCATCTGCATTTACATGGCCAAAATTTCTGAATTTTAGTCAATAAGAGGAATAGGTTTTTTTTCCTATCTACTGATTCCCAGTCTGTAAAAATGTTTATTTGTTGGTATATTGATTGAACTAGTGTAGATCATGTTCTCTAGCATTGAATCATGGTAAGGATAAATAATCTTAACCTCCTGTTTTATGACAGCCAACAAACTCTCAAAATAATCAGCCATCTGAAGAGAGACAAAAAGAATCCAGTGGTGTAAGTTGTGCAATTTTTCTCTTTCTTTCTCTTCAGGGCTTCTTGTGATATTTTTCTTCTTTCATTTAAAAAAAAAAAAAAAAAAAAAGACAATGGCCCCAAAATATTTCCCTATCTAATATTAACAGTTATCTTTCTACAGGCAAAAGGGCAAATCACGCCTTCTGGGATAACAGCTTCTAAACCAACTAATACAGAAAAGGTAGCTACAAGTCAAGCTGAGCAGTCTTCACAAACAACCTCCAGAGAGGCAGCACAGGTATAGTAAAAGTAGCAATCCAATTTTTTATTATTTATGTTATTGTAAAGGTTAGAAATGCACATCAAGACAGATTCTTATGCTGATTATTGTCAGGCAAGACTGAGTCCCCAAAAGTCAAAATGTAGAAGAACTCAGAATCTGTCTTGTGTTTAAAAGTGCACGTTACAAACCTCTTCTTGTGCTGGACTTAAATTTGGAATTTCTGAAACTTTAAATTCTACACACAAATTAACACCCTGAATATACTGAGTCCAGCTAACACGTGGTAGTAGTAATTGATAAGGATTGGCTGCAAAGCTAGATAGTGTTTGTGGTTTGTGCTAGTTGTTTGGTGATCCTGACATGCATCTGGCTTCACATTGGCTAATACACTGTGGCTTTTATTCAAGCAAGCAACGTGAAGATGATTACAGCTGTGGCCCTCTTTAGACCTTTTCCTGTATGTTAACATACTTAGGGCTCCTCTACCATTCAGGCAAGCTTTTTGCAGATTCCTTGCAGCTACATGGGGGTGATAGGTTCCTCGTCATTTTTTTCCCCTCCCCCTTCACTACTGAAGGTGAGCAGAAGGGACTGGTCAGTCACGTGAATGCTTTGTTTATTTTAGCACTGCCAGCATGGAACTGCTTTACCTGTGCACTTTCAGACATGTTTGTAGTAGTTGCATTTGCTCCAAATGCAGAGGTCAGCAGGTTATCTGTTTACAGCAGGACAGCCCATACCCCATGACTGCAAGGTTGGGAGGGTAGGAAGACAAAGGTTGGGGAAGAAGTTTGGGAGGGATCACTTCAGAGGGGCAAGTGGGGAAAGTGCTGGAGCAAAAATGTATGGTAGAGTCAGGATCTGCATCTTTTGGTGTTCTGTCCTGCATATCACCAGACAGGGTGACAATGCCAGAATACCATGAAGAACTCCTGCAGCCCTACTACAATGTAGTGTTTTTTCTTTTATTTTTTTCTTTTTGTAGTAAATGTGAATGTCACTAATGCAGAAGTCTGTATTCTCTGTTGATGTTTCTCTGTCACCTAACTCTCTGAAGTAATAGTAGACAGTTTACACTCTACTTATTTGAGCAGTATTTGCTGCTGGTTTTAGTGGTGTATTGAGGACTACCTTCTAGGTGTAAATGAAAGCTTTCCTCATGATCATTTTGCACTGCTATTTCTTTTGCTGGCAAAGTAAAAGAGGTAAAGTTCAATCTTAAAATTGAATGCTTTTTTTGCATGCAAGGTCACATTGGAAACAGTGCATCTACGTAGTATTGCAGGTGGACAGTAAGCTCATTCCGCTGAAGCATCTTGATGCTGTGTGGGTGTATTAACTAGTTGCTGAGTCCAAAAAAGTAGGTGCAGTCTCTGAATTTAATGTTTTAGGCTAGGTTCAGTACCATCATGCAGACTGCAGTTACCCAGCTTCCAGACCCTTCAGCCAGTAGGTAGAACTAGCTTACGTTTTTTATTTAAAGTGTAGATGAAGAAGAACAACAGATCTACATGACTGAGTAGAATATCTCTGTTCTACTTTGTGTTGTCTCCAGAATTTTTAATGAAAGTTCACATATATTATTACATAAAGTGATCTCTTACATTTTCTCTTATTTCTCCAGCCAAAGTCTGAAAAGACATCCACAGCAGGTGGTGCAGCTGATGCACGTGCTGTTGGCGCAGGTGCTGTTGCGAGCACAGTTACTGCAGCTGATAAGCCAAGCACTGAGGTTAGTAAATACAATTCCAGATAAATGCTTCCCCTGTATTGACCTCAGAGAATGTTTCAGAAAAGAAACATTCATGTTTCAGGAAAAAAAAAAAGGTAACTGCTGAAGTATTTATGGATGGATGGTGGTAAAAGGTCTACCTGAAAGAACTGGTAACCAACTAGTGGCGTGTTACTTCCTTTTTATTAGATAGGATTTCTTTAGAATCATTTTTAACACAAGTAGTATAAAAAACTAATTCCATCTTGAGTTATGTATCTTCATCAGCTGCCACATAAATACAAATGATCTTGTTACTGTCACTGGGAAATGAGTTTAAGAACAGTTCTTGCTGAAAAATTTCACAAGTGCTGGACCTGCTAAAATCTTTTGGTCTAGTTTCCAGGAATTTTTGGTATATTCACCAGATGATTCAGATTTTGTTTTTCTTTTCACAGAATGACACCTTTTATAACACTCTGATTATTTTTCAGACTGGTATGGATGAGTCAGCACTAGACAGTCTAATAGATACACTAGGTGGACCTGAAGAAGATGAGCCTACTAGCCCAGTTTACACTGGACCAGAAGTTACGGTATTTTCCTTTTTTAATTTTATTTTTTAGAAGATTAATCTCTCTGATATGTCTGTAGTTGTTCACTATTACATTGACCCAGTAATTGTCTCTTTAATCTGCTAAGAGGTAAAATAAAGCTTGAACAAGTTGCATTTTAGTGGTTTCCAGTAATACAGAAATGGTGTAATTATGTATATATCACAGTAGGAAATGGTTAGGTGTAAGCAAAGTTGCTTTTTGAATTGACTTCCAAGCATGGTCTCCAGCAGATTTACAGAAAGCAGTAACGGAGGTGTAGGAGAGCATTAAAGAACCTAGGAACTTTAATATCTACTTACAAAAGAGTAAAACATTGAGAATGTGGGGAAGAATGCATACTTTTCTGAGTTAGAATGGGAAAGTAACGAAAGGGGGATTAAGGTTACATGCTTAATACATGTACTCAATACTTAATACAGTACTCAGATATAGCTCTACATTATAAATTAATTTCTATAAACAGGAGTACAAAAACATTGTGTGCATTCTTTTCAAAGGAAGATATTTCTTCGAGATACTTAGAAGAAATGGGAAAACGAGAAGGTAGTCTCCCTCCAAAGTATGTTGAACTGCTGAAGGTTAGTGAATTAATAAAATAAAACAAATCTTTGTCCTTGCTTTCTTTCTTTCTGTATGTTTTTGTTTCCCATTAATTACAAAAATAATTATCCTTTTAGAGCAAAGGAGATGGCAAAGATGGAGGCCCACCAAAAGCAGATGAGCAATCTGAAGTAAGACTTTCTATTTTTTTTGTATTACAGGGTGAAAATAACCCAATTATTATTGGATTCCTTGGAAAATTAAAGTGTTGCATGTCTTTCAAAAATTCCATGAAGTAGGAGAGGGCCGTGGGTTGCCAGATAACATAGATATTGATAAAACTAATAGAACTGGGCACAAGGTGGTGATGTATGGTTTTTTGTTCTTATTTTTTTAAATAAAGAGGTAGGAACTCCAATGATACTGACAGAAGCACGATCAAGTCAAATAAATAAATGCTTTTGGAGATATTTGGCATAATAGTAACAAAAGGAGGAAATAGTGGGCATAATAATAACATAGGCAGGAGATAGTAGCTGTGCATACAAGAATCTCCTAGTCATCTTTTTAGCAGAAAGTATTTCAATTTCTGCACTTAGCAAGATTATTCTGTTAGCCAGTTTAATCTGACTGTGTGTTCAACATATAAAAATAAGAGCATGTCTGAAAAATGAATGAACAACTGAGGGAAAATATTATGTGAGTAACCATGGAACATATTCAGATTTTAAACTGAGTTTGACAACTTTAATATTTGAACTTCAATAATCATAACCTAGTTTCCAATTTCTTCTTCAGAAACCAATGACAGATGATGAGCTTGCAGATGCCCTGTCATCTGACTTTACCTGCAGTATTCCTTTTGCTGAGGAAAAGAAGACAAGTCTGACAGAGGTATTGATTCTTTTTTTTTTTTTTGCCCATGAAAGCTTTTATTGCAATGAAATATTTCCATTATTATCTTAACCTTTTACAATTAAAACAATGTTGATAGTTATCCCTTCCTTTTGTTTTTGCAAATATGCCAGTAGTTAAATTTACCTCATTTTTTTCTTATGTAAAAGAAACAGAGTAAGGAAGGAGAAACCGTACAAGCACATGCAGCAAGCTCAGTCAAGACTTCAGTTCCTCCTGAGAAGAAAACAAAATCAAAAGAGGTATAGAGGTCTATCTTTTGACCAGTTAACTTCTAATTAAAATTTCACTTTACAAACATGTCATATGTATGCGCGTCTGATCTTGGAAAGATGCTTGTCATCTTCATTTTCAGTTGAAAATCCCGTTTAGCCCAGAAGGTATGGGAATAATAGGAAATGTGATTGCTCAGACTGTACAGCATTTTGAAGATCAAATCTTGATAGGTCAGATAATTCTCCTTATCCATTCCTCTGCAGAGTAACTGTTGTTCTTTTGTCTGGAGACAGTAGAGAAGTAAAATGTGTTTTTTTGAGGTTGTTTAAAACCTGAACATGGTTTCATTTTCTTGTGTTTTACAAACCATTCATTTTACTACTCTAAAAAGAGTTATACTGCCCCATCCCCAAGGGAAAATGTTTTGATTTGACTGTGCTGAGCTTATCACAAAATGTACCATATGCCGCAATGTGATGCTACAATAGAATGAAGCCAAGTAGAGAAGACCGGTGTTGTGCTTGCTGTTTCTTTCATACACATGATGAAAAATATGTGTATATTAGGATCTGTGTCAATTTAAAGAAATAACAACATGATTCTCATATTTTCTTAATGCAGGAAATGAAAGAGGATGCAATGGAAGCTCTTATGGATACTATTGGTGGACCTGAACCTGAACCTGA